>JUDZ01009208.1:0-17198 GCA_000812845.1 Stagonosporopsis tanaceti | reverse complement strand
GCCTGCTCCTGCGCTTTGTTCCGTGCATCGATGTGGCTCCTGGAGTTTGCGAAGACGAAAGCGCCGGGCTCTCCAAGCAGCGGATTCTCGTCCATGTACTCGTCTCCGTAGTGGTGTGTCATGTGCAGAGATCGCAGGAGATCGATATCGTTGAACTCGGTTGTGGATGCAGTGGAATCAAGCGTGGCGTCTTTTGCTTGTGATTGCGAAGCAGGCGCGTCTGGGTCTGTGGGTGCAAGTGTAGGACTACCGATTCGGCTGACAGATGTTTCGGCCTTTGGGGGCTCATATGACGGGGGCAGGTAGGTGTGGCCGGTTGCTGGCGACCAGTGCGACATGTTCTTAGACAGCTCAGCCATCTGCTGCATGCGCGTCGATACTGTAAGTAGGCGCGCCTGCACGACGTCTAGCAAGCTTGGAGCCATGAGCAGTCTCGTGCCTTGGGTGTAGAAGTTGCCCTCATTCACGGTCTCATTGTTTCCATCTCTGTTCAGGACCTTGCGCTGGCGCTGTATGAGCCATGGCTGTCCTTCTGCTTTCGGCTCGCCTGCGACGATGAACTGCAGTCCAGCGTTATATTTCCGCAACTCTGATTCGTACGTGGGACGGTCGTTTAGCAACTGCATGCCATTTGGGTGGCCCTGCGCAGTCGAGTATACGGCGCTATTGTTGCTTGCTCCGTCGAAGAAGGGCGAGTTCATGAGGTAAAAGATGGCATTGTTGTCGCTGTCGAGATGCGCCAGGGGCATCTGCGGGTCATTATATTCCTGTTCATCGAGGGGAGGTATTACGGCCGGCATCTTGACGCTTGCTTATGGGTGTCGGGTGTTGCAGAGAGTATCGTCTTTGAGCTATGGGGAAGTTGGGTTCACTGGCCGCCCAAGCTCTACCGCGGCTGGCACCTCCGTCACCTCGCCGCAACTTTCCCTCTGGTCTGTTCCCTCACCTACACCACACCACCGTACGCCATGGATCTGCTGCAAACAGTGCGCAAAGAGGGCAGCCGGTAAGTCATAGCCCACAGAAGCACTGATCGCTACTAACACTACCACAGCGGCGGCCGCGCCGAGTTCAAATGGGAAGATGTCAAGAACGATGCCCAGCGCGAGAACTACCTTGGCCACTCGCTCATGGCACCAGTCGGGCGCTGGCAGCAGGGCCGCGATCTCAACTGGTATGCCAAAGGCGACGACGAGTCTAAAGAAGCCGAGGCCGCACGCATCAAAGAGGAGAAGCGCAAGCTGAAAGAAGCCGAGGAAGACGCCATGCTCGCAGCCATGGGCCTGCCCGTGCCAGAGCGCAACAATGCCAACCTGACACCACTGGGCGAGAAGGCGCACGAGGTCGGCGTCAAAGAGGCGATTGAAGAGAAAGCCAAGGGCGGCGAGGACGAGGACCGGGCTAAGAGGAGAGAAAAGAAGGACCGGTCCAGACGACACAGGGACGACGACGATCGAGACAGGCGGCGGAGACACCGCTCGAGGAGCCGTTCGCGCGACCGTGATCGCCGCCACAGACACCGCGACCGCTCCAGGTCGCAGGTCAGAGGGCGGGATGGTGACCGCGAGCGCGACAAGCGGAGGCACCGTTCTCGCAGCCGCGAACACAGACGCCGAGACGACCGCGCCGAGCCCCAGCGGCAACGCGAGTCTGGAGAGAAACCGGCGCGCTCGCGCTCACGATCAGGGTCAAGGTCAAGGGAGCAGCAGCGCCGCCGCCGTCGTCGCGACTCGAGGAGCAGATCGCCGTACAAGGCTGAGCGACGACAAGACTGAGCACTCCAAAGCGGGAATCGTACACTTGTATAGATCCTCTCTTTAGCTACTGTTATGATACCCTATCACCTCCTCTTTCCACACCCCACTCAAGTCTCCACCCAGAGCAGACACGTGATTGCAGATACCCTGCCACAACCTCGCTCATCACGACCTCGCCCCAGACTGCGGCAAACAACAACCACCCGGGTTCGAGCGACAACAAACAGGAAGAAATTGGACTGGCCCAAGAGGGTGTTGTCGCGCCTGCATTTGAATATGCTGTGCGGAGGCCAAGTCTTGCACATCTCATCTCTGCCTGCCTGCCTGCCTGCCACTGCCACGAGCTCAACACTGCAGTCACGTCACGTCTGAGATGCATACTCGAAGCGCGCTTTAGACGGAGCAAAACGAAGAGAAGCCAAAAAAAAACGCTTTTTATAAGCGGAACAGAGAGAGTGAGCAACGTCGTGGAAATGTGTAGTGTTATGAATACATGTTTTAGTATCTGATCATCCTATCCGGCCTTGTTGTTTGAGTACATCCATACATATGCCTGCCACATCCGAGCCTGCACACCACACACACGCACCCTTTCTATAAACGCACCATGCGAGCCGCTTTCATAGCAATAGTAGCGGCTCCCAGAACTGAACATCCGAGTATGTCATGCCAAGGCACTCGATTAAAGCACTACAGTATATCGGCCGTTGTCGCGTCCCCACGCAGTCATTGTAAATCTTTTACAAGTAGAATATTTGAAATGCGTACAAGAGTTTGGTTGAGAATCTGTCCGGTAAGACCGTGACCGAAAATCGTCGCCGTCTGCTGAATATAACTCGCGCGAGGAATGTGGCAGAACTGGCAAGAAAGGTATGGTATGGTATATATGAACAGTAAAATATGCGGAGCCGCAGGGCACAAATACAATGCATCCGGTGGGGGCGGAAAGGAAGAGTGGCATTGTGGACGTTACAGTCGTGGAGGGTCGTTCATGACCTTGAGACCTCGATCTTCACGCCCTCGGTGACAGAGGGAAGAGGCTTCGAGGGCGCGGTTGCAGAATGTACAGGTTCATCGATGATTGACGCGGTGGTGGAGGGGTGGCTACTGCTCTGCGGTGACTGCGCTGAGCTAGAGAGGCCGGGTGTGAGCGGTACGTCTTCGCGGAACTCTGTGGGAGAGTCGGCACGGTCGAAACGGTTCATCTTCCTCTCAACCTATAAGCGCATTAGTAACGGTATAATGATTGACAAACAAACAAGGTACTCACCGACTGAATTTGCTTGCCAGAGATGATCTTCTTCGCTTTCTCCAACTCTGGCTTGAGTGCGTCCACGAAGATCTCGTAGTCCGGTCGCGTCAGGGTCTCAAGCATCTTCTGAATGACATAGTTGCCGTAGCCGTCTTTGAGGAGACTCAGAAGGCTGTTCTCGCCTCGCTCGTTTTTGGTAATCACGGTCGATACAAGTGTGCGACGTTCAGCCTCTGATCCGCAAACGAGGCAGCGCTCAACAACGTTGCTCGCGAACTTGTGTTTGCTGAACATGAGGAACTGGTTCTTGATTAGAGCGATCATCTTCGCCCGGTCCTCGGGCAAGCCGTGCTCAATAACGTGTTGAACGACGTAATTACCGTAGGAGTCGGTGATGAGCTTGGGACCTGCTGCATGCAGCTCTGTAAGGATGAACCTGCGCTGCGGCTCTGGGATTTTCTCCACTAGCCGCTGGATGACACGACAACCGTACGAGTTGGTGGAAAGGTTATCGATCTGGCCTCTGAAGGAGTCGACGATTGGCTGAATGTACTCGATTGGGACTCGTTCAACCACTCTTTGGATGACGTGGTTGCCGTTTTGATCTTTCACAGTTTTGAGGACGTCCTTCTCCAGCTCCTTGACCATTTCAGCTTGCTGGTCTACCAGTACATGCTCGAGTGCCTTCTGTACAACTCGGCAGGCGTACATCTGATTGGACAGCGCAAACACGTGGCCCTTCATCTTGGCAGCCAATACGCGTTTCTGGATCTGATCGCCGTGCTCGAAGAATTTCTGGATGACATAGTTGCCGAACACATCTTGCATGAGCTGCAACGCGTTCTTCTCCAGTTCTCGGAAGATGCGGTCTTTGACCTCGCTGTTAGCAGTCTCCAATTTCTGCTGGATGAAGCGAGATCCATGCTGGTCTCCAGCAAATTCGACGACATTCTCGTAGATGTCAGTCAATTCCCAGCGCTTGTTCTGCTTGCTCTCTTTTTTGAATGAGTCCAAGACGAGGCTCATGGCACCAATGGTGTCGGCGGCTTGTTGCATCCGAGGACCCCGGGGTGCTTCGAGGACAGGCATCATGGGCGCCATTTGAACCATAGTCATATGCGGTGGCAGCGCGGTAATCGGCATACCGTTTGGAATCGCATACTGATAGGCTTGGGGATTGCGCAACTGGTTCATCGGCAGCATGTGCTGCTGGTACTGCTGGTAGTACTGAGGTACCGCGACATTGCGTCGCTCTTGCTGAACCTGATATCCGGCCAACTTGTTCTGCACAAGGGCGATGTTGTTCGGATGGTTAAGCCCCTGTTCGCCCCGGTAGGTAGGGTTCAAGTAATCATGCACGGGTGGAGTGGGAGCGTGGGAGTAGAATGGACTCTGTCGGACCGCAGCATTGCCGTTCAGCGCGCTTCTGTTGTCGTAGTTGACCGACCGAAACTGTACGTTGGCATCATTGACTTGGCCATTGGTGAAGCTGTCAGGTGTGTAGTTTCCAGAGCTGCGGAAACCTTGCACCTCAGACTGAACAGGTATCTGGACGTCCTGGTAGGTGTCGCGAGGGTCATTCAATGCTTGACCTGCAGGTGTGAAAGCCGGCGTGAAGGCATTGATGCTGAAGGAGGATCGATGTGCTCCAAGACGGGGCTCCTGCTCCTGCTCGAGCTTCATTTGAGCCTGAGCCTGAGCCAGCTGCAGCGACTCAGTGTGGAGGGAGCCATTGCGCTCCTGGAACGAACGAGGGTTGGCATGGGACAATGACGAGGTCTGACGTGCACCTGGTTGGGAGAGACGAGAGAATGAGTCAGCGTAAGGGTTGAAGCCATTCTCGGCGCCATGTCTTGAAGAGGGCAGACTGCCAGCGCGCGACGGTGCACCGCTGGTCGCGCCGTACTGGTCCGAGCCACTTGCGCTGCGTCTGTCATCGATGGGCGAGTGAACGGTGGCATCTGTCCATGACGAGACGGGATTGTCAGCTCGCTGCGGGCTGAGCTCAGCCTGACCAAAACCGAAGTTAGAGAATCCATTGGCCAGGGAATCAACGTTACGTGAGGTGAAGTTGGATGAAGTAGGATCAAGGAGGGGCTTCAGAGCTCGGGTACCCTGTCCGTGGTTTACTGACGCAGTTCGAGAGACGGAGAAAAGAGAGGTTGGACTCTCGCCGAAAGGGGGGGCATTCTGGTTCTGTGCAACGGAGCGCTTCCGTGCGGGTGAGGCACCGGAGCTCCTGATGTGGGTAGCATCCCCCCAGACTTGGGACGGGCGACTCTGCCTCCACTCGGACTCCGAGGAGGACAGCAGAGAGCCGGAGCCTGTCTTTCCTTCGGCGATGTCAGCAGTCGCACCAGGGAGGGCATTGCTATCTGTGGCTGCGTCAGAATCTTGTTCGAGAGATCGGAGTGCACGGTCCAAATACAAAACCTACCTCTGGGTCGTGAGCCGTCGCGAGGGGTGGAGCCAAAGCCGGAGCCAACTGGCTTGGTGTTCCAGATGCTGTTGCCCCATGTGTAGGCCGAGCGGTCGTTATCTGCATTGTTGAGTGAGATGCTACCTGTGAAATCGCGGGTTCTCGTCTATGAGCGCATCAGCCTGTGTGCGCAGTCGAATTTTTGCCTATACATACACTGCCTGCCATGGTGGCCATACTATGGCCTGGGACGGTGGACGGTGGAGCGCGGTGGGGTCAGTGTGCGTGGTTGTGCGGTGGGCGGTGGGTCGGTGGCGAGGCGAATTATTCTGGTGGACGGCGGCGCAGGGGCGGCTGTGGTACGGTGGTGGTGGTGGTGTAGTGGTGGTGGGAAGCTGGACTAGACTCAGGCATCAGCACTCGCTGCGGCGGGCGGCGGAGTCAGGCACGCGACTCACCTGCACAGACACCGGGAACAGCGGCAGCAGGAAGAAAATATACGAAGAAAGTGTGTACAATGGACGGGCGGGCAGCGAAGGGAGGAGGTGCCGCCTGTGCGTCCGTGGGCGAGGGAGTGCGGGTAGATATGTGCAGGTCCGCTCACGCCCTTGGGTTTGTGCAAGGTGGGAAGCTGCGTTAACGACAGAGCATGCTAGACTCGAAGCGATGGTACTGCGCGCCAGGCGGGGAACGCATCAGGGTTCTGTCGACGCGAAGGCAGGCCGGCGGGGATGCAACGCAAGGGCGAGGGCTCGTCAGTCGCGGAATGCGAGCCGTGGGGTCGTTTTATACTGGACGGTGCGGTGCGCAGCACAGTGGGCGGGCAGGCGAGGGAGGCGGCGGCAGACGGCGGCGGCGGTGCTGGCCGTGGAGGACGGGCGAGCAGCTGCACGCGACGGCAGAGGGGAGTGCGAGGAGCGGGCGTTCGCCTGTGCAGACGAGGCAGAGGGGAGCAGGCCGTGAGACTCGAGAACGGCTGTCGCAGAGCGCAGCGGCGAGACGATCGGCAACTACGAACAAGCGTCCGCTGGGGAAGGCCGCGCTAGGGTTTCAAGCGTTAAGCGTCGACGAGTCGGCCGCCAGGCAGCGCTCGCGGCCCGCGCAGAGAGAGAGGCTCGCTGCAACCTCCGGTGCGCTCACGCAGCCCGTCTGACGCTGGGCGTGGAGCTCGTCGCAGGGCGCACACGGCCGTCGTCTGCGATCTGCCGTCTGCGGTCGGCAGCCTGTGGTCGGCAGCCTGCGGTGTCTGCGGTGTCTGCGGTGTCCTCGGCTGGCGCTGTGCGGCGCTCGCGTGTGCAAAGGGCGAGTCAGGGATCGATGCGGCTGCGCAATCCGGGCGATCAATCTGAGGTGGCAGGCAGCGCGAGACAAGACGAGATGAGACAAGATGTCGGCCCTGACATGGCGAGGAACAGCGCAGTATTATGTGCAGCCTGAGGCGTGTTTCACGACGCCCTGCTGCCGTACCGAACCTCTTCGCTCCTCGTCTGCGCCCCGCTCGTCTGCGCCCAAGCTCTGCTAGCCCAGTCTCTGCTCGTCGAGCTGCGCGGACGCTTGTTTGCCTCGCGCCGCCAGCCAACGACTGTCGTCCACGCCGGCGCACTGCACCCAGGCGGCCGTGGCTGCGTCGCTGGAGCCACAGGCGTCTCTACCAGTAGTCCAGCCACGAGCGCCCTCTGCAGAGCCCCTCCACCGAGTCCTCCCCCCATCTGCTGTCCACCTCGCTGCTGCTCGCATCTCGAAGAGTGCGTCACACGGCGGTATTGCGCGTCACCTGGGTCACCGAGAAGGGCTCCACTGCAGTCACTGCACTCGCCTCCTGCAATTACGTATCTGCCTGCAGCGTGAGATATGCATACATACATATACATACCAATGATACCGTACAAGGCTGCAACTCGCTTCTCGCGCGTCCACACGCTACCGTCTTCCCCTCTATGCTCACCTACGTGCTGCGCTGGCGCCATGGTAAGCACAGCGAGTCGCTACCTCTTCACCGGCGGTCCTACATGTACACACAGCCTGTCTTGTCTGCGTCTCCTCTGCCTACATTTCTTGTTCTCATCATCGATCAAGACACTTCCCGCAGCTTCACCGCTCCCCGTCGCGGCTTGGTCGATGCGCTGTGGTGGTACAGCCAGCAAGTGCATGCAGAGTGCAGCTGCGGATACGTGAGCTCTCTCGGCCTCCGTGGGTGGAGCCCTCCACCAAGTGCTTCTGCTTCAGCTTCAGGAGTCCGGCCGTAACACTTCTTGACAGCCGGCTTGGCTCCAGCAAAGCAAAAAGCATCAAACGCTCCAGCGTCTCAAGGCATAGCCAAGCAGTGTTGACGTTTGACGGCCTTCGGGGATCAAGGCCTTGTAGTGAACAGTGAGCTGTGGGACACCCGCGTACTTGCACTTGCGGAGCTCTAGCCGCAGTGCAGCTGCAAGGATTCATCGGGTCAGACTTAAGAGGAGCGTTGTTTGTTTGACGACATGCCTCGAGCCTCACAATGGGCCGGCACGTGGCAGGCGCTGCCCAATTCAGGTTTTGACAAAGGCAAGCGAGGATTCCTCGTCGACTCCATTCCTGGTTGCCGCCTCAACACGCATCGTTGGGCCATTGTTCAGCATCATCCTGACAGAGCCCGTGTCCGCGTGCGCCGTTCGTCTCAGCCATCAATGTCATTTCCCCGCGATTTCAACTGTCGCAGCTGGGGCGAAACGTGGAGTGTCTCGCCAGCCAGCACGTCGACTCATATCGTCAAGAACTGCAGTGGGATCAAGACCTCGTGCGCAGTAATAGTCGCTGGGCACTATGCTATCGCACGACCATTGTTGATCGTCGACAAGAAGGACAATCCTCCAGACAGGCTAATTTTGGACCACTAGTCAGGTACGCTTCTGGACTTACCCCTTGCACTTGACCCCAAATGGCCATCCTGAAGGCCGACCTTCGCTGGCCGTGTAGAACCCCCCCGTCCCCGATCCTACAGAAAAGGAGATCATGCGCCAGGTATCGAATCACTCATTGGACATCATCGTTGCGCAGTTGTTGGACAGCCTCAGCGCGTCGACCTCTACTCACGGCACGACTGGCCAGACTCTGCCGTCATTAATTACGACCTGCTCTTAGCGCGGCGCTTCCAGGGCCCTTTGAGTTAGTGTAACGCGTTGTGCCCCACAATTTCTACGTTGACGGTGTGAACAGCCTTGTTCTGCCCTGCGCCAAACAAAACTAAAGGCGCCTTGCCCTCTCAACTCTTCGACCTCCTTGCTCCTCTCACGGTCCTGCCCACTGTCACCAACCTTCCCTTGCGGTACTGCATCACTCTTTCTGCAGTATTTGCGTTCGTTCATTCGACCTCGTTGTCTCCGTTCCCTTCCGTTAATCTCCGGTCACGACAGCGCTTCTTTAGGTAGGTTGCGCCTTCCCCAGTCTCAGCTGAAGACGTCTCCGCCAAGCCGCAGACTAGATATCCACAGGAGCGATTAGCTTTGCGGAGGTATACGAGCATCGCTAACATGGAGACAGCAAATACGATCTATAACCACCATTCACTACTACAACCACATCATCTGGAACGCCATATAAACGCCATAACGACTACACTACCGCCGCCGACTGCCCGCCATGATGAACATCAAGAACCTCACCACCCGCTCCGAGGACGGAGACGGCTCCAACAACTTGACCATTGCCCTCCTCACCACATTAGCCATCCTTGTCGTCCTCGCCCTGGTCCTCATGGGCGTCCTCATCTGGCTCCGCAACATCCGCCGCGCAAGGAAGGAAGCGGCACAAGACCCACAACTGCCCCTTTATGAGAAACGACAGTCGAATCGCCGATTGACCATCACTGCCATGCCCTACGGCAAGGGCCGTGAGTCGGTTGTTGTCTATTCAGAGAAGCAAGACCTCATGAGCAGCGCCGCAAGCACCCCCACCAGCCCGGTACCCGAGATCCGCATTACATTTCCTGACGAAGTCGACGAGTCTGGCAAGCGCCAGTCCGGACGCGTTGTCGTTGTCCGTGTCGGCGAGCACAGCGTTGGGTTAGAGCCTGTCAACGAGGATCTGCCTCCTTACCAGCGCGACTCATCAGACCGTTTCGATTCGCTGGACCTCGACCGCATTGGTGGACTGAAGGAAAAGGACAACAAGGACTACGCCTAAGCTCTACAGCCACATTGCCAATGCTCGACTGGACCGCTACGACGGGTCCAGCTACCCGAGCTTTCTTGAGCCGTTTGGCTATGACCTATTTTGATGACGGCAACAAGCGCTGATTGTCGATTTCTAGCCTGTGCCACACCAGTCTGGAAGGCAAGGCGTGGCCATGAGCCACTTGTAAATTTCTTGGAGTTGACTGGTCCTATATACCCTCTGTGTCTGGCCATCTCTCTACTGGGGTTATGTCCTCTTACATAACTGTTATTCTTAATGTATGATACGCCAATCTCTCAAGCGTCTGTAGTCGTGCAGCACGAGAGCAAATACAACACTTGACACGATACTCAATGCATGCCGCTTGTGATGATGTGACATTGCGCCCCCCGTGATATGGCAGACTGCATTCGCAAGCCACGCCCTTGTCGAGACTCGTTTCACGCCTCGTGCAAGCCATGTTCAGCCATTGCCGCGGTTCGAGCACCACAATGGACCCGCCAGCCGCATGAACGTCGGAGGTCTCGGCGAAATTGAGTCTCCACCACGACCAAAACATCACAGCTCCCCTCTACGCGCAGAGCAGCACCACAGCTTTGACCCATGGATTTTTCCACTCCTTAAAAACCTGTTCCTAGTGCGAATTCACCTCCTGAGCTTCCGAGCCCCTCGATATCGTTATGGAGAATGGGGAGTTGTTCACGTCTATCGAAGACATCCAAGCCGAAGCACAAGCCAAGGCGCAGCAGCAGCAACGTGCGGAGGATGCGCAATTGGGTGGCCCAAAGCCAACGGTCACAGATGTGAAGACTGCGAAGAAGGCTGGAGAAGTTCATTTCAAGGCGCAACATGGCATTGTTGTCGCCTTCTTCAGTTTCATCCTGTACGCCACTTGCTGACAAGGAATTGTCTCAAACTGACAAATCTCAGTGCTCTTCACGTTCTCGGTATCTACCTGTTCACGACCGGCTTCCTCCTTACGCGCCTCGTCCTCCCACACAAGTCTGAATGCGCTGCCCCTCCAATTGAGCTCACAAAGGGCTACGTAGCGGGCGATGCGCAGAAAGGTTGCTGGCATCCCAAGACATACGACAAGGCCATTGTGGTCATTGTAGACGCGCTGCGATACGACTTCACGGTGCCTTTCGAGGCTCAGTTCGAGGCTGTGGACATCGAGAACCAAGCCGACGCCGCCCAAGCCGCTTCCTCGGAGAAGAACATCGCGCCTCGCCATTTCCACAATGCCATCCCTGTTTTCTATGAGACCGTAAAACAGTCGCCGAAGAACGCCTTCCTATTGCCTTTCATTGCAGACCCACCAACTACGACGTTGCAGCGCCTGAAGGGGCTCACGACCGGAACGCTGCCTACATTCGTCGATGCAGGAAGCAACTTTGCTGGCACTGCAATCGACGAGGACAACCTTGTCTCACAGTTAAAGGACGCCGGCAAGAGGATCGTTCATCTGGGTGACGACACCTGGCACGCACTATTTCCCGAGTACTTTGAGCCAGATCTCACCCACGCGTACGATTCATTCAATGTTTGGGACCTACATACGGTCGACAATGGTGTTACGGAGCACATTTTCCCGCTTCTGAATGCTGAGAACTCGACGAAGTGGGATGTCATCTTTGGACACTACCTGGGCGTTGACCACGCCGGGCATCGCTACGGACCAGACCACCCCGCGATGGCAGCGAAGCTGAATGAGATGGACGCTGTATTCCGACGCATGATTGACGAGATTGACGATGACACACTTCTTGTGGTGATGGGTGATCACGGCATGGACGCCAAGGGAGATCACGGCGGCGAATCAGACGACGAGATCCAGGCTGCGCTGTGGATGTATTCTAAGAGGGGAGATTTCGGCCGCATTGATCCCTCTTTCGCACTCCCACCTTCCCACGCAAAGGACAGGTCTGTTGCACAGATCGACCTTGTGCCCACTCTTTCGTTGCTCCTTGGGCTGCCTATCCCGTTCAACAACCTTGGAAAACCGATCGATGAGGCCTTTGCCAGTGCTAAGACCGAGGGCTTCGAGAACTTGGCGACCGTCAATCGCCTCACAAGTGCCCAGATCCATCGCTACCAGTCGGAGTACGCTAATGTCCGCGGCCTAGACGAGAGCACTTTCTCCACCTCGTTGTCTCTATGGCCTGCCGCAAACGAAGCTTGGTCTTCGATTTCCCAGCGCATGTCTTTTGGTGGAAGTACAGCCAAGGGAGAGCAGATGAAGGCTGCGTATAAGGCCTTTACAGCTTATCAACAGGAGAATCTGCGAATCTGCCGTTCGCTGTGGGCACGATTTGATGTGCCTCGCATGATCAATGGTGGCTTGATTCTTGGACTCAGTGTACTTCTCATCGCGCTCTATGCTCGAAGCCTGGTCGGTGATCGCGCTGAGATCACCCCTGTGTTCTTCACTAGGGGTCTCCTGGGCACTGTGCTCGGTGCCATCATTGGTCTCGTGGCATCCGCTGTCTTGCTTGATACACCGAAAGAGCACTCTGTCACCTTTGCTGCAGCCGTCACTGGCATTCTTGGTGTGCTGTCCGCATTCTTTTCATTCCGCGATCGCCTTGCGTCTCCTCTGCCCAACAATATCTGGGGCTGGACGAGCTTCGTCTTCACTATCGCTCTGTCCGTTGGGTTCGCTGCTAATTCGTTTACAATCTGGGAAGATGAGATCCTCTTGCATTTCCTTACTACATTCGGGGTGCTGGCACTCATCTCCTCGTTCCGACAAAAGAACATGTCGGACCGCACGCTTGGCATCTACCACTCCATCCTCTTTACCGTTCTTCTGCGCGTCGCAAGCTTTTCCAGACTCTGTCGCGAGGAGCAGATGCCTTACTGCAAGTCGACGTATTACGCATCCGCTCTGTCCACCACCTCTGCCCCATGGCAGCTCCTCATCCCGGCGGTTGCTGCGCTCCTCGTTCCTACATTTATCAAGAGCTACTTTGAGGGCACTAAGAGCTACCAAAACATGGCCGTCATGTGGATCGGCATCGTCCTTCGCTTCGGGCTTATGCTTTCCGCAGCTTACTGGGCCCTAGATGCCGCTGACGATGGCGAATGGTACCCATCGTTCTCCAGCATCATCAAAATCAGTAAGCAAGCGCTCGCACAGGGTGTTCTTATCCTCGCTTTCGGCATCGGCTACGCGCTCTATAACTGGTCCAAGCCACTCCTCAACATCGAAATGAAGAACCAAGGCCAGCCCAATGAGCAACTCATCGTTCACGGCTACGCCAACGTCCACGGCAGTCGCTACGCCCTCCTCCTCACAATCTGGTACCTCGCCGTTGCGCTCCTCCAGAAACCCATGGGCGCCGGCTCCATCGGCATCCTCGTATGGCAACTCTTCTCTCTCTTCGAGATAATCGACACCAACAGCCTGCGCCAATCGTCCATCGGCCCCATCGTGCTGGGCCTGCTAGGCTCATTCCACTTCTTCAAAACCGGGCACCAAGCCACCCTCTCCAGCATCCAGTGGGAATCCGCCTTCATCCCGCTGAAATCAATCCGCTACCCCTGGACCCCACTGATCGTCATCCTAAACACCTTCGGCGCTCAGATCCTCTGCGCTGTTGCTGTCCCCGCACTCGTCCTGTGGAAAGTCAACCCCAAGCAGAAACGCCTGCTCAGCACCGTCGCCAAGGCTGTCGCCACGCATATCTTATTCTATGCGGTTGTTAACTTGGCAACAACTATGTGGGCTGGCCATCTGAGGAGGCATCTCATGCTGTACCGTATCTTCAGCCCAAGGTGGATGTTGGGCGCTGCGGTGCTGCTCGTTGTCGACGTAGTCGCGATTTTCGTGGGGTTGTGGGGTGCGAGGATGAGTATTCTGAGTGTCGCGGAAGTGTTTGGGTTTGCGTAGACCTGGCTCACATCTTGTGTAAATAGCGGACTGACGCAAGACGTAGGAGTAGACTTGCTGTAGGACTATGCTTGACGCATTGCATAGCGTCAACGATGTTGAGGTTTTTTTGTCATATATCATCGAGACAGACGTCTCGCAATCATCTAGACCTTATATTTTTGCTGTTTAACATTTTCATTATCTCACTTCCCTTCACGACCTTTGTCAACTTCTGGTCTCTTACCGTCCCTTGCTATCTCTGCGCATCCCCGCTTCTCCACCGCCGACTCTCGCGTTAGTTCGTCTCACCGCGCGGAGAGGTAAAGGTAAAGGTCGCTCCCCCTCCCACGTGCCTGCCGCTTGTGGTAGCTCTATATAAAAGAGATTACGACTCCTCCACTAACACTCCTCCACACCTTTATCACTTCCCTGCTTCGCTTGGCTGGACTGCATCTTTCTCCAAGGCCTGCCTTTGCGACAGTGTATTTGACGGCGGAGAACCTCTCCGCTGAGACAGCACCTCACGACAGGACAGAATTGAACTATTTGAGCGCAAGTGCATGTGCCTTGTGTACAGAAACTGACATCAAGTGGCCGCAGGAGGTCGCTAGTGAGGACCCAATTGAGGGTGAGTACATGACTCTGTGCTCTCTCGTCTTGTAGACACTAACAGTAACCAGATCTTCACAGCCAGAGAAGACAGCTTCAATTCTCTCTCTCGATCCACACTCTATCATCCGGTGATGATGGCACCTTACATGATCGATGATGTCCTAATTGACGACTCCATCCACACCGACCCGACCATTGGTCTGAAGGGCGTACAACATCTTGACGATCGTTTCAAAACCCGGCTTGCGCACCTTACTAGCGCGGAAGTCTCTATATACAAGGACGGTGCGAACGGCCTTAACATACACTTGTCGTTGCCCAGTACCTCGCTCGCAGGCTACGTCGCGCATACCAGAGCGTTTGCTGCAAATTTGCAGTCCTCAGTTAGACGAGTCGCCAGCTCACAGGATGGTAAGTGACATCGATATGCTCTGCGCAAAGCTGACCCTTCCAGGCTCAATCGAATTGCAAGTTGTGGACGACTTGTGGGAGAGTATCCTTCTCTACTCATACCAGAACACGGACGAGACTATTAAGAGCATGAAAAAGCTTTTTGTCGACCATCTCGCCAGATTCGACAAGATGAACCGCGATATGGTCAACTTCGACGGCGTCATCAGAGATTTCGATAAGGAGCTTGCGCCTCATATTATCGAGTTGGAGCAGCTTGCTCGGCCAGATGAAGCACCAAAAGGAATTGGTCGAGTTATCATGGGAAATGGTCCGCACTCACAATAATCTGCATGTCCGGATGAAATCTTTACTTTGGTCTGTCTTTGCGAACAGCCTATACGACATGGTCTGCGAGCTGAGCCATCCGAAGCGGACGCTTCACACTATCGTGCGAATCGCGAAGAGCGGTACAGCCTTCCAAAATGCTAATATTCGCCTTGGAAAGCCACCATCTCCAAAACCCGGCATGTCTCCACCTGCAAAGAGAAGGACTAAGCCAGGTCGTCCGCCACAGATGGCACGACACGACACTCTCATGTCTTCCCCGGCGTCGCTTCCACAGAACTCCGCCTTCGGGATCACGGATAGCATCAGGCCCTATATGTCGGAAGAAGATCGAGAACGCGGCCTTCACCGCCTTCAACCTGCTGCAAAGCAAGACGCCGCTGTGCTGGCAGCTTTCGTATCGCACGGAGTCACCCCACCCCCCGCGACAGAAGCACATTACTGCTTCGGCTTCGTCGCGTGCGCAGACGAAACTGCTCAAGCTGCACTTTGCTCCACGTACCGCAGATTCCTTCACAGACAAGAGGGCAAGACAGCAAACTTTCGTGACCTCGTCAACGCTTTGGAGGCTAACAAGCTTCCCCTTCTCCCTGACGTCGACGGTCACCACAATACGCTCGTCATGCCCCGGACCGTCAAAGACTTCCTTTTCGCTAAGCCTCACGAGCGCTCCTCTGTTTGGCGTTTGATCCAATTCCTGCGCGACATCGACAACGACGAACCCCCGCCATGCCTCAAGCGCGACTACGGCTTTAAGCTCTGCACGCAGCGCGAGCACGTCACCGCCCTTAAGAACTTGTACACTGCCGTCTTGCGCAAGACCGGGCCTATCAAGCTTAGCGCTGCCTGCGAGAATGGCGGGCTTCTTCGACTTGCTTCAAAGGTTCTCTTTGTTGAGCCTCAGATGCAGCGCTTCTTGCACAATGACGACAATAACCTAGGCATTGGTTACGATAACACAGTGGGCCTGGATGCGTACATGGCGCCGCTCTTCAAGAGGTCGCTGAAGGGCTGAGTTGTGATGGGTTTTGGGTAGGGCAACCACTCTGGCAACGACCAGGGTGAGTCAAGTGCGATACAAAAGCTCTGGGAATCTTGGGGGTTTCAGGCGTTTACATTTGGTTCTGAGCGGTATCCGGTATCCCGTGAATGGCGTCCTGATGCCGTGCATCAACACGGTAGCACAAAAAGCGGTCTCTTCTTTTTCACATTTCATTCTTTCCTTAGCAATACTCATGTAGACACCCCACGAAAGTAGCTCAACAATAACATTTCAAAACCGACATCACGTCTATAGTCTAATTTCCTCCCTCCTCGCCCTACCCTGCCATCCCCCTCCCACTCCTCAACACACCACCACAACCTCTCACCACCCAGCCCATCTATCCACTCTCAGACCAGCCAATCCTTCTCCCCAACCCACCCACTCCCCATAAACAACCCACGAGCGCTACAACCGCGGTATAGCTAACCATATCCACAGTGCCTTATATGAATCATCCACACTCTGCGCCTGAGTGCTCGTGCTCGAGCGAACCTGGGCTCGTGCGAACTCGAGCAGAGATTGGCCAGTAAGACAAGGAAGGGCGATGCGAACAGAAGCCGTGGAGGAGGATGTGTCTGATATACGATCTGGGGGTGGATTTTGGTGTTGGGGTGAGGGTGGGGATGGTGCTTTGCTTGTTGCTGTGGTGGGGAGGACATGATGCAACGAGAAGGTGAGCGGTGGGGATTGGCATAGGAGATGGCAGTGAAGGGCTGAAGAGGAGAGGAGATGGGTGCCGGGCTATTTGTTTCGTGGTAGCGACGGGGACTATAGGACACCATGGATTCAAGTGGCGGCGATGCAGCACAGAAACAGAGTGGGAGACATTCTTGAGAGAGGAAATTTTTGGTTCATTCATGGCCGCGCGTGGTAAGCGCCACGGCTGGAGGGAAGGAAAGAAAGAATGGCTGTGAAGCCCAAACACGCAGAACAAAACGCCATTGAACCCCCCGATCATAAAACACCAGCCTGCTCTGCGGCAACGAGCTGCTCTTCTCCGCCCCGGTATCCCCGATGGTTCGCGCGGTACAGTCTTAGCGTCAAACCCATCCTCCCCGGGCAATATACGCTCGCCCAGCCAGAGCCAGCCTTTCGGCGGCTCGACAGCTGAGCTCACTTCAAGCCACGGGGAAAGACGGGGATGCTTCGACCGTACTGCACGTCCCATCTCCCACTCCCCTCCCATTCCTCTCCACCACCCACCCCCATCTACTTCCCATACGAGCCCTGGAACGACGTCTGGCGCGGGGTCTTGCGCGTTCCCTGCGCAATCTCCTTCTTCTCCTTCTTCGCCTGCGGCGTCACCGGCGTCGGCACCGGCCTCGAGATCCCTCCTGTGCGGCCGCGGCCGC
>JUDZ01009207.1:0-17153 GCA_000812845.1 Stagonosporopsis tanaceti | reverse complement strand
GGTTTTTTTCATGTCTAGATGACCTGCAACCTGGTCGGACGCTGATGCGGGGAAAGGGCGGGATAGCACCTTTCCTTTCGTAGCCTCCACTAAACTCATTCTGGAAGCAGTCTGGATATAAATCGAACAGAAACCAAAATACCAAACAGATTCACACCAGCTTCTACTATGGCAAACAACGGTACCTAGCGCATAGAACAAAACAATACTTTCGCTAACGGCATCAAAGCAACCCAAGATATGAAGGCTCGCCTCAAGAGCTCCTACGATGCCATCGCGGACACATATAACGCCAAACTCACGACGCCTGATGATCCAGTTAGGCTCAGTTATCTCAATCTCCTACTTTCGCGACTCCATAACACCAGTCTTGAGCAGGCCACAGTGCTCGAGCTCGGCTGCGGCAGCGGCGTTCCGGCAACGAAACACCTCCTCGACGTAGAGAAACCTGTGATACATGTCACAGGAAACGATCTATCAGAATCCCAGCTCGATCTAGCTCGTAAGAATCTAATTGGCTATGGCGACCGTCTGACGCTTGTAGAGGGTGATATGATGGGGTTGACGTTTCCCGATCAGACCTTCGATGCTGTGACGGGGTTCTACAGCATCATCCATCTGCCTCGCCAAGAACAAACTCAGCTCGTACAGAAGCTTGCGGCATGGCTGAAACCCAGCGGCTTGCTGCTGGCCAATTTTGCTGTAGACGAATCAGAAGTCATTGTCGCCGAGAATTGGTTGGATGAGGACAAGGGCTGGATGCACTGGAGCTCTTGGGGGGAGGAAGGTAGCGTCAAGATGTTGGAGAACGCAGGGTATGAGATCCTGTTTAGAGAAACAAAACACGTTGATGGAGATGCCAACTTTGTCTGGCTACTGGGTCAGAAGATCGTGTCTTGAATAGAAGAATGCCTAGAAAATTATATACATTATCTATATCGTATTAAGAGTTGAGAGAACCTAGACTTTGCTAGTAGCATATTCTTATGGAGCTTGGCAATGTGCGTTTTACCAGCCATACTCTGGTAACTTCCAAGCCTCTTTACTATCGCCACCGAAAAAGCGGGTTAGGAATTGGGGCAGTCGCAGAAATGACACTACTTTGAGGACGGTTTGGAATAACCAGATACCCCACTCAGTCTGTGGGTTCGCTATTTGCATACCTGGGCCTGGACCTTGGTGCTTTGCCACATAAGGCTTGAACAAATCCTCGTACTTCCGTAATGCATCGGGGACTTGATCAGCGGACTCGATCTTTGAGAGCTCACCGGCAATGCAATACGCGCCAATCATTGCAAGGCTTGTGCCGATACCCATGGTAGCAAAGGCAGCGTCACCCAAGATGACAGAGTGGCCTCTAGTCCATTGCGGTGCAACAACGCGGCACCATCTCAACAAAGTTAGCAAGCTGAAATCAATGACAGACATGGATACTCACTGAGACATGTAGAAGTCATTAGTCGCGTCAAGGCCGTCGAGAAGTCGTTGGCTCTGCCAGCCGGCATTCTGGAAGCGTTGTCGAAGGTATGCCTTTTGCGTAACAATATCAGCATGCAGAACATCTTCAAGCTCTGGAATATTAGACTGCGTCGAATTGCATATCGTGAGATAGACGCCCATCGTCTTTTTGTTGCAATGTGGCCTTAGATGCATCCCCAACCCCTACATCGTGTTAGGAGACTCCGGTATATGTTCGATTGTTAGCTCACCGGTGCTACCTGACACCAATTCCAGAGTGTGTCGTCTTCGGAAACACGTGGAATCGAGAAGAATCCGATGTACAAGCCAGACGGCTTGACATGCTCACGGAGATCTTGTTTCCCGAATATCAGACTGCGGGTCTTCGATGCAATCCCGTCTGCACCGACTACAACGTCAAACTTTTGGTCGTCGACTTTCCCGTTTGCAAAGTAGACGTCTACTCCCGACCCGTCTTCCCGCTCCTCCATTGATTCAACACATTCGCCATACACAATGTCAACCTGTGCGCCCTTCTCCTTTGCTTCGTTCATTCCAGCGAGCAAAAGGCTGGCCAGGTCTCCTCTCAAAATTTCGTATTCGCTGCTTGCGCTTTGATTCTTAGCGTCACCAGTCGCTGGAAACACGGCTGCTGTAGCGCCCTTCGAGTTCAAGAAGGCGATGCCGGTCTCTGTGGTATGTCTCGCTTTGATCTCTGGCTCCAGGCCGAGTTTGCAGATCACATCCACCCCTGGTCCTCGTATATCGACTGCTTGGCCTGTTGTGCGCGGTTCAGGTGATCTCTCGATCAAGGTGACTTTTCGCTGAAGTTTGAATCCTGGTTGACGCGCAAGCGTCAGTGCTAGAGACATGCCAGCCACGCCTCCGCCCAAGATCAGAATGTTCAATGCCTGTTGCGACATGTCGATGATGTGCTGTAGAAGTTGTTGTAGTTTTGGTGTTCAATCTGCCCTTGACTATGGCTGCCATAGCATACTTATCCCATTGAAAGGTCTGTCAGTGCAAAGGGTTGATAACCTCCGAGATCCCGTGCCTAACACCACAAGCTCCGAAAGTCCGAGATTGTGGTATTGTCTACGATGATGCATGGTACGATCGAACCAATCATGGTGCTTTACGTCATCGAAAGCGGCGAGAATCGCGGGTGCCTGAAGAACACCAAAAGCTACTGCACAGTCTAATAGTAACCAGGCGGGATGCCTCACACCAGAAACCGGTTGTTCGGCATGACTACGTCGGGCGTCGGCTGTGATCGGTCACTCCAGGTTGTTAATCTTTCTCTGAAGCGCTGTTCCCTTGAAAGTCCAAACAGTACGAGGTCTCCGATCCGACCCCGAGTTCCCCCACGAGCTTCAGCACTGCCACACTAAAGTAATTGAAGATCAATGATGGGAAAGGAAACCATTCGGATAGTCTTTTTGGGTACGATCTACGGACGTTCTGGAGCAGTTCCTCGGACATTTTACAGAGCCTTGCAATACAGTAATATTAAACAGCAAAATATCGAGACTGATGCATCGAGACCACCTCATGTCTTTGACTTGATTTGGTCCGATTCCCTCAGCTTCCTTTCGAAACGAGCAGAAATGTTTTCCATGCCTGTTAAGTTCAGTACAGGACGAGTCTTGTCAACAAACTGCTGCTCTGTTGGACCCCAGTCCCCCTCGGGTCGCTCCTTAGGCCACGTCGAGAGCGACTTCCATTCCATCTCTTCCGGTGAATGGCAATGACCAAAGTCGATGTACCGCGATGCGCACAGCATGTATTTGAGGTCCTTCAGCCGAGATTTCGCAAAGACTTGTGTGGCATCGAAGCGATCGGTGGGAATAATCTCAATCATGTATTCGGTCGGACACCTGTTGCACCGGTACCTCTTGTGCACGAAGCCCATATGTCTATTGTCGTAGTCGTTGCTAAGGAGTCTGTATGATTCTACCATATCGTTGGCGAGATGCTGTGAGTAACGGAACGTCTCTCTTGCATGCGGGCAGACGAATTCGGCATTTCGGTACACAAGGTACGTCGGGTTGTGGTGAATCCAATGATGGATTGGGCCGAACGATCGAGTGCGGACAAGTAGCCTATCATCCACAAGGAGGGCCTTCGAGTCGGTTTGCCAGCGGCGCGTCATGAACGATCTGCACGCCTTCCTGAAGTTGTCCAGCACAACAGAACCGTACTGCGGGCCGTGACGCAGAGCCCGCGCCGTCTGGTGTATCTGAATCCAAGGAACCGAAATATCACATATTAGAATCCTTGGGAGTCGTGTGCGCTGTAAAATAAAGTATTCCCTCCATGAGAAGTACACTACAAGAGGGCAACGGACTGGGTATGCTGACAACTTGTTTCCCCTACGCTTTTTGCGGAGATGGAAGGCTTGACAGTTGTAACATATGAGCTCGCTTGGTACATCCTAATTGTGATGCTCGTAAAGGTATCGCGCTCTCTCTTGGTTGCTGATATTCCGTTGTGGGCAACAGTCGGAGTCTTTGCATGTTATGTCTTTGCGGAGCGAAGCCGCATTCCTTGCAAAAGAGGCGGCGAAAGAGCTTTTGGGGCCTGTCCCGTCTAGACCGTAATTCGCAGGCTGCAAGAGCGTATATTGGAGAACGGCACCCCGGTCTGTCATTGTGAGAATCATATGCCTGATGGAAAGGCCAGCATAATGGAGTAGTTAATATAACATCTTGCGCCATTGTGGGGATGTCTAGTTTTTGTGCCGTTGGCATTAAGGGTGACGGCGAACCGTGGTACGTGATATCCTGGACCAATAACCACTCACGACGATGAAAGGTTCTGGTATGCGCATCATTTTTTGGAACTATCCCGGTGAGTCTACACTGCCATTCTGAGATGGTGGTGAGGACAAGTTGTCTACAAAGGAGCTGCTCTAAACTCTTTACGACTAAAAGATATATGTAATGACTCCAAGGTATTTTTATTCGGTGTGAGATTCTTACATTGAGCCTTTCTTGGCTTCTGCACAAAGCATACTTATCCCTAGAACCACGTAAAGGTGAAAGCTCTCTCTAAGGTGGGACATATGCTGGTCTTGCCATTTCCGTGGAGGATGTACAACCCTCATGACGGAACGTTAAACCATGTTTGACTGTGTTGGCTGATGTTCGTAGTGTTCTTGGCTTGATGTTCATATAAAAGTGCAGCAGTGGTGTTGGAGCAAGACCGAGCCTTGTCCAAGTGGCCGGCGTTCCTGATCGACAGGAGAAGCGAGAATGGATCACGAACACGAGGGGCACTGTGATCACGGAACAAGCGAGCATGCATCTACGTAAGCCAAGACAACGCGCAAAACTTTGACTAATGTAGTACTGTGCTTTGCTGAAGATCAGCGAGAGGTGCAAGTGACATGGGCACCTTCTGGTACGAGAATATTCCGTTCGCATGGGAAGGGGCTTCACAACGACGCAAGTGGACTGCTCCGTGGAGAACAGTCTTGCTCCAGTACTTCACGGTAATTCGAGGGTTAGGTGCTTCGCGCATGTCTCTGAAGAGTCCCATTCCGATTGGTGATCGCGGTGCAGCCAGTGTGCATTGCTTGGCAGAGGTACTACAGTCCCTCTAATATTGTATTTGCCATCGAACACTGAACAAGGTACTCATTGACATAGCATGAGTCCTACTAAACGTCTATGGGAAGTTGAGTTGAAGCCAACGTCGCCAAGAATACATCTCCGACACGTTGGTGATCCAGCTGAGATGATTCATTGGCGCAGCATCGACATTGGCGGCTGGCGTGGTTACCGTGCTCTGCTGACCAGTCCGATCATGACGGATTTCAAGTCGTTGCCTATGCCATGTGAAACATGAACACGAGTACAACACACGGCGTTCGAAACAGGCAGACGCGAGTTGCTTGGGAAGGGTCGCCGCGCTGCAAAGGCCTCCGCAGGAATGTACGGGATTGTGTGCTCGTGTCACAAGATATCAGAGGCAAACATCCTCCGCTTTGGCATCGTGCATCAGCGCAGCGATGACTGAGATTTGGCCGTCGTTAGGTGCGCGTATCTGCTCACGCCTTGGTGTCCTTCCATATCTCTTTTCAATTCCCTTTGCGCTGCGTGCTGGACACGTGTCAAAGCCGCACCACAAGTCCCGTCCGAAACGAAGGCGTTGATCGGTCGTATGGGGACAGAGGAGGCGTGACAGGATCACCTGCGAGTGCGACTCCTCATGGCTGAGAAAGATCCCATCACCTGGCGTTGCGCTGCTCGTTCTTTTTCTGAATACGCCGCGCGACGTACTCTTCGAGTGTTTGGCCCTTGGCTGCAGCACGCTTCTTATGCTCAGCCTTCTCATCAACACTGAGCTTAGCAATCTTCTTTGCCAGCTTCTTGGCATCCTTGTCGCCTCGTGCATCGTCCGCCTTGCTCTTCGACTTCTTGTTCTTGCTAGAGTCCTTGCCCACCTCCCGCTTGCGCTTGTTCTTCTTCTCCGCAGACGTCTTTGCTGGCTCGCAGTCAGAAGCTGACGTGGCGGGCGTGCTGGTGCCGGATGGTGCACCTGAAGCGTCGGTAGGTGCTGCCGAGCTGTCTGAGCCTCCGAGAGTTCCGGCAATGGACTCGCCCTTTACGAAGAAACCGTAGAGGCCACCACGATTGATGCCCTTCTTCTGAATCTGACTAAGAGTGCTCTGATCGAAAGTTAGGTAGTGCTAACAGGGATATTATTGATTTGACGTACCTCCTGACCACTTCCGATATTTTTTAGACTGTCATCAAAAGCGCGCATCCACCACTGGTCGTCTGTTGTATAGGCCGCCTTTTTCTTCCCCAGGCCAAGCTGATCCTGCTTGTGGGCGATGAGGAGCGGCTTCTTGATACCCCGTCCCTCGCCGTCTAGAGAATGGCCGGAGCCTTGCCATCCCTGCTTGCGCAGATATGCTTCTGCGTTCATCGTTGCGAAGTTGTCTGGATGTATTGACGCGTGAGCGATCGTTCTTTCCTGACTTTTTTGTGGGGTGAGCTTGGCGTTCCAAGATTCGAAGTGGGGCGAGACCCTGAACGGTCACAATCTTCAACCCCTTCACCATACCTTGAGGGCAGATGCACTGTGTTCAATGACTACAACAACATTGTAGACGACTGTTACAAGCCCGTGCTCCGGTATTGTTGATTATGTTTGTGTGTATGGGGTCTTGAAGCGGACACAGGCACGTGCTCGCACTAACGCCTTTGGAATAACGAACTTGCCTTTGATGTACATCCACAACCCGCAAGCTCAACTCATCTCTGACCAGTATGGGTAGTCCTAGAGGTGCACAGTACTATCTGTCGCACGACTGTCTGTAATGGAAGGTCGTTTCTTGTCACATATTACCGCACATACTGGCTGTTAGGTGGCTCCTTCACTATGGAGGCGTGCTCCCCTGAAGGAGCGCTTCGCTCTTCCCTCCACTCCACTTCTCGCGTGCGTAATCATGAACCCAATGCAGGATTCCCCCTTCAATCTCGCCTCGCCTCTTTTCGCTCACACTCGAACGGCCGCTGCCTGGCTATCATCTCAACCTTCATCGTTGGCTTTACCCTGACTGTCATCATGAAACGTGAACACCTTCTCTGGCTTGCAGCTTCGACTGCTGGCGCTTCTCCGCTGCTGCAATTTGGCCAAGGTTCGACATTCGACTACCCTGGCCTCCGTTTTGGGCCGGACAAGAAGCTCTCAATCACTGTGTTTAGCGACATGCACTTGGGAGAACGTGAGTTGCTGTTGACTATGCAAGTCCTGCCATTTACTGAACTCAAACAGCTGCGTGGTCTGGCCTCAACAAGGGCCCCGATGCTGACTTGAAGACGATTGGAGTAATGAACTCGGTCCTGGACAACGAACAGCCTAATCTTGTGGTCCTCAACGGTGACCTAACCTCCTGCGAATTTGTCGCACCAGAGAACGTGACCTCTCTCATTGACCAGATCACTGCCCCTCTTACCAATCGTAACATGCCGTACGCTGCCACTTTCGGTAATCACGACATGTCCAAGACCTGCAGCACGCGCATCATGTCCGAGCACATGTGGGACAACGTCAAGGGCAAGAACGGGAACAAGTTGTCGTTCACCACATCATCCGTGGCTGGACCCTACGAGCAGATTGGAACGAGCAACTATTACCTCCCCGTCTACGCTTCCACTGGTGGGGGTAACCCGGAGCTATCTCTCGTGCTGTACTTCTTCGATAGCAGGGGTGGACGAGATTATCAGAAGACCGATTCCAACGGCAATGATGTCTCCTTGCCAGGATGGGTGGACGACAAGGTGAGTCTACAGACTTGAAACCGTCCGTGCTCAGCCTTGATGAGCTCCTCACCACACCGACCGTTCGATGTCTCCGCTCGACTTTTGACTGACCAAGCCTGTAGGTCACCTCCTGGTTCCGCCTCACCCGTGACGCAATCCGCCAACAGGAGGGTCGCGTCATTCCCAGTCTTGCGTTCGTTCACATCCCACCTCACGCTACACAAGCCTACCAAGACACCAGTCGCGATCCCAACCTAGCTCCGGGCATCAACGAGGAGTTAGTTGGATCTCAGGGCATAGTTTGCGACAACAACAACAATTGCAAGTACTCAGGAGCTGACACACCCTTCATGCAAGCTCTCGTCGACACTGAGGGCCTCATGGGTGTTTTCTCTGGTCACGACCATGGTATCGAGTGAGTGTGTGCTCTCATCTCCAGATCTGATTACTGACTAGCTTTCAGCTGGTGCATGAAGTGGTCGAAAGATCTCCCAGGAACCTCGCCTGCGAACGGCAAAGGTCTCAACCTGTGCTTCAATCGTCATACTGGATACGGAGGATATTCCGACTGGACTCGTGGAGGTCGTCAGATCGTCATCGAAGAAGCCAAGCTCGGTCAAAACACCCTCGAGACGTGGATTCGGCTGGAGGACGGCAGCATGTCCGGTCGAGTCACTCTGAACTCCACTTATGGTACCGATAAGTATCCAGCCGTTGAGGCGCGGAAGAGTACCGGCCTGTAGAATAAGTCTGTAAAGGCCTCCACGCTGGTGCAGGTGATCGAGACTGGGCGCGCAAAGATTGCGAAGCTCGCCTCGACGGTGCTCAAGCCTACAAGAAATGAGGCTCTCACGTTCGAGTGATGTGGGCTCTCTGAGTATCATGGTTACCCCCGGAACAAATACTCTGACTCTTAACACTAGATCATAGTTGCATATACATACACAATACATATATAGGATGAATGCATTACAGCTGTGTCAACTTTTTAAGCACTTGGTACGTTAACAGGTTTATGGGTCACAACGGTGAGCCGGACTGACCGTGTACGAGCCGGGCAAACAGCAAATCGACATTCACCACCCAACGGCGGCTTGGTCTCCGATTCATGGTCAACGTAGAATCCAGCCATCAGTAGTAGATCAAGCATGCCGAAATGTGTAGGGCGCAATACATCTGGTAGCGGACAAGCCTCTCACTTGCAAGAAGCTTGTCACTGACGTTGAATCTCTACGGCATCTCGCAATGCAGCGTCGCGGACGAGAAGCACTTACTGCGAGGCCGTCTCGAGAATCTCAATCACTCTACCTATTATTCCAAGCCGATCTCATATCCACTGTCTACAGCACCCTTCCCCACCCCACCACGACAGTTCCATCCATCAAACCGCAAACCCAAAGAACTTCATATCATCCGCACCCCTAATCGGCACACTATGCCCCACATTCGCCGCATAGATCCCCTGCACAGACGGTCCATATACCGTCTTCGTATATCCAGCCTGCGGACTATTCGGTGTCGTGCTCTGCGGCGCGTCGTAGTTATACCCAAACACGCCCGCCCACTCCTTCATCGTCTCCTGGTAGTTCTGCGGACGCAGCGTCGTATCGGCGCTGCCGTGGTAGATCTGCATTCGCGGGCGGGCGCCGCTGTAGCCCGGGTACATTCCTTTTGCCACGCTGGCCCAGTGCGCAGGCGTGCTGATCGAGGTACCCTGCGCGCACGTGCTGTTCCAGGCTGCGATGCCGCCCGAGGCCGAGACGAAGCAGCCCGCGGGCACCCCCGAGTAGGCGATGGCGGCTTTGAAGAGGTCCGGGTAGGTGGCTGCGAGGACGTTCTGGGGCGTGTTGTCAGTGTGCTGTAGCGCAGTGCAGTGCAGCGGGTGGGTATCTGCTAGCTGGGCCTCCGATGGAGGGAGTGGAATGGACTGCACGACTTACCGTCATCATCGCGCCGCTGCTCGTCCCCGTCACAAACACCTTCGCTGCATCGGCTTTGTACTGCGCCACCGTCCACTTCACCATGTTCGCAATGGTGTTGCTATCGCCTCCCCCCTCGTGACTCAGCGTCGCCTTGCTGCTCACGTCCCAGCAGGTCCCCGAGTGCGGCGAGCTGGGGTAGATGACAATGAAGCCGTACTGCTCTGCGAGCGACGCATACGGGCTGCCGGAGTAGTACGCCTGCGCGGTGCCGCTGCAGTAGTGGACCGCGACCACGATGCCCGGCGACGCGGCGAGTTTCTTGGGCACGTAGATGAAGAAACCGGCGTTTGTGGGCGCGCTGCCGAAGGAGGTCACTTGGGAGAGGGTGCCGGGCGTGGGCGCGCGTTTTCCCAGTGTAGCTGCTGCGGCGGCCGAGAGGCAGGTTGTGAGGAGCGTAAGGAGGCGCATGGTGGTGGGTTTTCCAGCAGTCGCGCAAGTCGGTTTCTGGTCCAGACGCGCTGTTCTGCAGAGACAGACGGACAGGTCTCGTTATATGTTCGTCCTCGTATTCATGGTCAAGCGGAGGCTCGACTTCAGCCTTGTGTTAGATTACATCTTCCCCCACAGACAGAGCGATCCCCGCAAGTTTTGTAATTGGATGCTCTTACTCCAAACAAGCTCATCTCGAGTTGGCAAATTGAAGGCTGGATTGAGTAGGATGTGCTCTGTATTTAAGCCGAACTTTTGCCTAATCAGCCAGAAATGCTTGTCTGTTGCCGTTCGCTCCTGTAAATGAAACTTTGAAACGTTCGGTGCGTAGAAGGGCCGCGATTCAGAAAGCCGGACTCAGCACTGCTGTTCATATGTGACTGCGTCAATGATTCGTGACAGTATTTTTTGTTGCATTTAGTTTGTTTATCCGATTGCATGGCCGCGCATGCAAGTTCAACATTCTCTACAGTGTCACTTTGTAGCGTTGAGTTCAGCCGGTCTTCCCACTCAATATCCACAGTCTCTTCTCCCAGAATTCATCCTTGATGAGGTCCACGTGTTCTGTTATAATCTTCGCTTTGCTCCGCTTCTTCCGATCCTTGTCTTTCTGCGTCCGGCTCACATGAGCGGGTCTCCCAGCAGCAGTTTCTTTGTCAGCAGTGGGAGGGGGGTTCTTCTTTTTCGGCTCTGACTTCGACAGCTCCTTCGATCTGCGCGCTTCAGGGCTGGTTTCAGACTTTACATGCGCTTGTCGAGTGGCGCGCGATGCACTCTTCGGCGGCGGGCGAGGCTGGCTGTCCTGCTCGACCGCTGATCGAGTGCCAGGCACAGAGCTCTGCAGTTTATCGAAGAAGTGCGCGTATGAGCCCCAGTCGCTTGTTGGTTGCGCCGGTTGCGATTGCTGGCGAGAGTGACGGACCGAAGTGGCTGGCAATTCAGCAATACCGGGATGCTCATCCACTCGCGATCCAGCGCTTCCTTTCCGTTTGTTCGGGTCGCTGACTGCTCTTCGCTCGCCGCCTGGAGGACTTGGCAGCTCCTTGTTGGTGTTGAGGGGCGGGCTTGACCGGGAAGGTGTTGTCAAATTCTGCGTATAGGTTGCGAAGTTCTCTTTCTCGACTTTGTTGTCTTCCCTGAGATTCGAGTTGGAGCGTAGGTGCTGCAAAGATAGTTTGCGTGGTTTCGAGTTGGCCGGAATACTGGATATCCGCAACGGTATTGTAGGTGGTTCGGCGGCTTGACTGCCGCCGGATGCTAGGTATGTGTGGATTTGCGAAAGGCTTGGTGAGCGGTGCTTCAGCTGTGGTTGCGATGGCCCCGAGGTGGACATCGACGCCGATGCCGAATGCGAGATGGGTTTCTCCGTCAACTGTAATTTACTGCGTTCACTGAAAAAACCAAGTCCTGAAGCGGTAGGCGAGAAGTTCGCACGTGTTGTTGGGTTCGGCGCGTCGAGAGATTGAGGTGGTTTTGTACTGGGTCTTAGAATTGGCGGCGACAAGGGTAATGGTGTTAGTGACGAACACTGTTGCTTGCCCATTGGAGACGTGACCGTAGAAGGCGGTGATATCGGCATAGAGTTGTAATAGGAAAGGGTGTCGCGGGGGCTGACCGGGTTCGATTTGAGTGGGTTGGGGTATCGGGCTTCTGGTAATTTCGGCGGTGACGGAGGAGGAGATGGAGTAGAAGTTGTTGAGAGAAAGGTTGGACCTGTTGGTACGGAGAATATTGGCAACACAGGTGATTTGCCCAGCCTGGGTACTATCAAGTCCGGCTCCTGGGACAAATGTCGAGAGTGTAGTCGTGACGGCTGAGGCTGGGCGATGACGGGCTTCTCATTGACATTAGCGGCTGCTTGGTTCAGCTGCGGAACATCTGCCGGATAAAACTGTGCTGTCAGCGCTTGGACTCGGATCCGAGCGGTGTCATCCAGAGCTTACGTCTCGATAAAGGATCGTGCCTTTCTTGAAGCACTCCGGCTCGTTGTTGTAGTTAATGCCGAACTCCTTGAAGAGAATTTCATTCTTATCTGCCGAGACTGTGCCCGATAGTCGTTGCTCAGCATCTTGAGGCCCCATGCCACCTTTCTGGACAAGCGTCCAGAATGTAGTGTTGTAGAGGTTGTTAATATGGCCTGGAATGTGTCAGTGGGTTCACATAGGACTACTGCGTTATTCCTTACAGTCGACCTGCCGCCAACTCATGTAATCCCTGAGATTTGCGTCGCTTGGATAGCAGACCGCTCGACCGTCGAAGGATGGCAAGGGCGGGGTCAATGGCTTCTGTGGGAAGTACTTCGACCAGAGAAACACGTAGTACGATGTGAAGGTAGACACAATCGTGGTAACGAGTTTGCTTTTGACGCATTAGTAGGCCGTGTGCTTAGCAGGCGGGACACCATACCTAGCTCTCCGCTCAAAAAGCATGCAATCTTTGTGGAAAACAAAACTTGACCATGTCAGTCCCAAGCTCGATGAAGATCCTCTTTGTCGGGGCATACCTGAATTCGTCACTGTTGCCGTATGCTAAGACAAGGTCGGGCAGCTCGCGCATCACAGCCTCGGCCGCCTCATTCATCAAATCCAGGGCATCCCGATCATTGGGCTTGACAAATTTGTATTTTGTTGTCAGCCTACCGTCGAGTCAGCACCGCTCTGGCGAATACGGGAGGTAGTGAAGCTTTCGGAGAAATTCACGGGTACCTGCATCCCCAAACGCAAAAACAAAAAAGAAGACCAACATACTTTGAGAAACCCCGGCCGTCAATCCGCACCACGATCCAGGTGTTCGACAGCAGAATGTCTGGCTGCTCGAAGGCGCGAACATACTCGTATCTGCCATCTGTAAGTCCACGCTTGGTGCTCGGCTCGTGCAGGCGGGTGCATCTGGACACCCACCCAACAGCACGGGCAAGATGGGCGCTTACTTTGAATTAGCCATTGCGTAGTGTTTGGCAGTCTACCTCACGGACAGAGCATGACCTGCATAGCGTGACAACTGGTAGGTATAAGAAAGAGTCGGTCAACGGTCAGCCACATCGGCCAGTCTACGCAAGCGCAGTTTTGAGCTGGGATCCTGTCCGGGCTAAGCGGCGAACGTGCTGGGCAATAGCAGGGACTGTTTCAGGTGCGACCTATGCCATGCACCTAGGGCTGCTGGGACCCTTGTGGCAGTGAAAGATAATGCGCGCGGAATTGTCTCGGCCTTGCGGTGCCAATGGTCATGCTGTGGGCACAACGCGAGATGTGGTGAAAGCCTTTGCACGGCCTGACTCCACAGTTCGTCCGCGGAAGATCGACGCTAACTGCGGCTAGCCTTGCCTGCGAGCCAAACACCACCACATGTTGCGTTCACGATAATGCCAGCCTTGCCTGTGCGACGCTCAGCTCGTGCGTGGAGTGCAGCACAGTCCCTGCTGCACGCCTCTGCGCGTGCGCCGTCGATCCCTCGCCATCTCAAACACCACCAACACCATCCTACGGTGCTGTCTCCAGCACCGGCCAGCGGTGAATAGCACAGGTGCAATATTGCGCCGGCCTTCAATCCGCCTGCCACTGCGCTGCTGGCTTGATGCTGGGAGCAGCGGCATAGCCCGACGCACACGGGACACTGGTTCTCATCAGTCAGCACCCAGTCTGGAGCCAACCGCGCTGCGCCCGGCCATGCTCGCACTCCCCGCCTCCATCCCCAAACGCTATAATTTCCAACTTATAGGTTGCATTGATGTTGACACAAGACTAACGCTCGTCATGTCCGAGCGTTCGGCAGTCGACCTGCGCCGCGAGCCTCAGACCCGGCCGTTGGTAATCCCCAGATCAGCCTCATGATCGCCACAGAAACAGCCAAGTGGGGACGGCATCCTGACCCGCGTTATGCCTACGAACTGAGGCAGTCGCCGGCACTGAGGCGCGGGTCGTCGTTGGCTGCGCGTGCCGGCACCTGTCACTCCCGCCGTCTGTGGCAGTCTACCTTTGCGTGCACGGATCCACCTCGCGATCCTCGCCTCTCCACCTCAATTCCCCAAACGACACATCTCTACACACGACCCTCGCCCACCGATCCGCCAGACCCCGCCGACCGCATGAACCGCCATCCCGTACCCACTTCCCATTCCCGGACGGGCGGACTCGCTCTCCAGCACGCAGTACTGCTCCTCTCCCCTTCACGGCGCCATTGCACCGCACACTTGTTGGTAACACAAGTCCCATCAGCTACGTCGAGCTGTCACCCACCTCCGTCACGCAAGATCCCCGTTGCAGGGCGACGTGCGCGCCCGTCAGGGTTCAAGGGCGCGCGCTACTGTATCCCTGACATCCGGCGAACCTTGTCGGCAATCCAGATCTGACCTCGCTTCTTGCAGCCTGCGGGTGCTGACAAAGTGATCACCAATGCAGTGGTGTTCTAGGCGTGCACGCGCGAGCTGGCAGTGACCGGCGGGTGTCGGGATGCACTGGGTAGGTACCTCGCGGGACATATCGGCGCGGGCGGGAGGTGGGCGGTGCTGTAGAGTGCACAGGCGTGGCTGTGCAAGTGGGAAAGGTGGGTCAGAGTAGATGGCGTCAAGGTTCCTGCGTGCAGGGAAGCCAAGAGATGTATCCTATTCTCACCGCGTCGATCGTCCGCACCTGATAGCGTGGATGCCGTCACCTCTGCTGCGCGCAGGCATCTCTGGCCAAGCCTGGATCCCTCCATTTTCACCTCGTCTATCATCCCCGTCTGATAGAGTGAATGCCGTCATCTCTTCTACGCGCAGGCAAGCCAAGACATGCACTCTGGTCTCACCGCGTCTACCGCCCTGCCTCTGCTGCGCGCAAGCATTTCCCCAAAACATGGAATCCTCTGTCCTCCCAGCATGACTCTTCTTGCCTCAGAGTAATCATAGATTGAACGGTGTCATTTCCCTTCCACGCCCAGAGAGACAAGACACAGCTATGCATTTCAAGAAGGTATGTTAGAGTGAATGGCGTCAGCTCCTTCCCAGAGAAACAAGACACAGCTCCACTCGTCGAAAAAGTCACATTGGAATGTATGCCGTCACCCCCCTCTTCAAGCCCGGGGAGATCCAACCGCAGTCATCCTCGCACCAAAATAATGAACGAGTGGATGCCGTCACCGCTTCTGCGCGGGCATCTCCACCGAAACAAAGCCATACCATGCTCCATGCTCCGCTTCGCCACGTGCACCATCCCCGCCATATCGAACCCATAGCGTAGATGATATCTCCTGACTCGGCCTTGTATGTTGTGTTGTGATGCCGGCCAGGCACGACGGCTGTCGGGTACGAGAGCAGTCAGCTTAGCTCCTGTTCCAGTTCCAGTTCCAGCTCTAGCCACGCTATGGCATGGCATGTTATGTTATGTATGCCTGTACACCCCCTCCTCCTATACGCGCGCGTCTCTTTTGTCGCTCTGCTCTGATGCACTGCTCTGCACGGCGTCCATCGCCTCGCTGGATCCGTACTTCCCTCTCTTCCACCCTACCCTGCCCTGCTGCCGCGCATTACCCTTTTCTTCTCTTTCCGTGCCGGGGAATTCTGCTGTATGGATGATATGCGGGTTTGTTGCAGTAGATAGATGATGTCTAGCGGTGGGGATGAGGATGGCAATCTTGATGTCAGTGTCAGTGTCAATCTCAATCTCAACCTCAGTCTCGACGTCAACCCCCCCCACTGCCCTAACACCTCTCTCCTCGTGACCACACGGTGCGATGCACGAGGGAGACGGAGACGGAGACAGAGACGGAAAGGGAAAGAAGATCTGCCGCCGCTCTGCATGCCGCTGTGCTCGAGCTAGGTCTGTCGGACGCGGAGGTGGTGGTGGCGGTAGAGATGGAGGCGTGGGAGGGTTGTGGGGGATGTGAAGACGGAGGGAAGGAGATCTGCGGATGGGAGGGTATCAGGCGGGATGTACGGACGATTACAGAAGGCGGTGGGGAGTGCACAGGAGGTGAGTGGGCGGGGAGTGTTGCGTAGATGAAAAGTGCGGAATAGCATCAGTGCCCGCGGTACTCAGTGTCGGCATATCATAGTGTTCCGTCCGGCGCTGGCACGGTATTCGGCGTCGGATGGTGTGCAGTGAGTGCTTGTACAGATGTTGCATTCGGCGGGCGTGTGGCATTCGTTCTACAGTATCCCACGCAGACATGTCGCTGTGCGGCCAGGGGTACGATGGAGCAGATACATGAGGGAGCGAAGACGCAATAGTTCAGAGCCACGATGGAACAGAGGTAGTATGGGATGTAATCAAGGCATGATGGAGTGAAGACACGACACGGCAAAGACACGACACGGCAAAGACACGACACGGCAAAAACTACGACACAGCAAAACCACGCTGAAGCAAAGCTGCGAGGAAATGAAGTAAAGCACCAACCAACCAAACCCAACAAAAGACAGAATCAACAATTCTACAAAAGCTTGTTCACGGTATTGCGTCCTTACCTCTCTATTCTACTCTGCATTCCTCCTCTCCCTTTCCCTTTCCCTTTCCCTTTCCCTTCCTAATCCTATCTCCCTTTCCTTCCCCTTCTACCCCCCTTCTACCCCCCTTCTATCTCTCTTCCCTGTCTACCCCTCTTCTTTCCTTTCTTTCTTTCGCCTTTCCTCTGAATCAATAAATCGCCAACCCATAAAACAGCCCTAGAATCTCTAGAAGCTGTAGGAGCCAAGGACTAACGTTGCGCTGTTTGTAGGATAGGCTGTGGGCGTTGTGTACAGCTCTCTCTTTCTCGTGTGCGGCTCTCTCTCTCTCGTGTACAGCTCTCTCTCTTGTGTACAGCTCTCTCTCTCGTGTACAGCTCTCTCTCGTGTGCAGCTCCCTCTTCTGTACAGCTTTTGTGTGTAGCTCTTGTGTGCGGCTTTTATGTGCGGCTCTTGTGTGCAGCCTAATATATAGCTTTGTATGCAGTATCTACATACATGCCTCACACACAGCTTTTGCATACAGCTTTTGCATACATCTCTTACACACATCCCTTACACACCCTTACACATCCTTACACACCCTTA
>JUDZ01009206.1:0-17146 GCA_000812845.1 Stagonosporopsis tanaceti | reverse complement strand
TGATTGTCGACAACGCATCCATGCAGTGCGTCTCGCGCCCTCAGCAGTTTGACGTCATGGTCATGCCCAACTTGTACGGAGGTATCCTCTCCAACATTGGTGCTGGTCTTGTTGGTGGCCCCGGTATCGTTCCCGGATGCAACATGGGTCGCAACGTCGCCCTTTTCGAGCCTGGATGCCGTCACGTTGGTCTTGACATCAAGGGCAAGGACCAGGCCAACCCTACTGCTCTGATCCTGTCCGCTGCCATGATGCTGCGCCACATTGGTCTTGACGACCACGCTAACCGCATCTCGCAGTCCGTATACAAGGTCATCGGTGATGGGTAGGTCAAATGCGTGCCAACCCTTTGATTTCACGCTAACAATTACCAGCAAGGTCCGCACCCGCGACATGGGTGGTGAGTCGACCACCAACGAGTTCACCCGCGCTATCCTTGGCGAGATGGAGAAGGCGTAGATCTAGGTAACACTGGCGCATCTCGTTTTGCACGATGATTGGATGCTCTACACTTGTACAACTAGTTCAGCGGATTGTGGATAGAGCTGTACTTCTAGTTGGTATATAGCATGCTGCATGATTGAATTGACATTCTTATACCCTCCTGGATATGCCGAAACCCAAACGCCTCGCTATGCATGGTAATGGTATCGTAAACACTTTTCTTCTAAAATTGGATCCTCCTCTTTCTGCCGGTGTATTTGGAAGATGCCTTCACAACCTTGCCTTGTGCCTTCTGCTGCTCCTTTTTCTTCAAGATCCAGCCCTTGCTACCCTTCTTGTCTTCGCCTCTCTTCATTGTTCCAGCTTTTCGTCGCGTCTCCATGACATCAACACCCTCCATTCCGCGCACTACACCCGTGATGTCGCCGTCCAGATTGCCTCCACCCACAGTGAGCACGAGGTACGTCTTCGCGCTCTTTGTTCCGGGGTCGTCCTCAAGCAAGCCAGCGCCGAAGCCAGCCTTGATTGCCGCCTGTGCCACCATCTTCTTCTGGTCATCGTTCTTGGGGTAAAACTGGAGGCACGCCCTTCCGCCTCGCTTCAGACTCGCGTACAGCTGGTTGAAGAACCTGCTTAGTCTCCCTGCTGGACTGTCTTCACTTGTCTCCGCCTGGCACAGCCACTGAATAGCACTGATGCTGATCGCAGCGTCGAATGTTCCTGGGCGAAATGGCACGCCCTGTCCTGCATCTGCCAGCAGCAGATCTCCCTCGACCTCCTTCTCGAGCGCAACACCCAGCATGGACGCGCTGATATCAAAGCCTATCCATACGTGCGGACCCGCGGGTGTGCCCTCTTCAACCGTTTGTGAGAGGATTTCGCCAGACAGGCACGAGCCGCAGCCGACGTCGAGGATCATGGAAGGTTGGGTCAGGCCGATAAGATCAAGCGCACGGTGCGTCATATCTGCTTGAATGCGCTGGATTCGCGAGGAAGTGGTGTATTTGCGCGATTCCACATCATTGTAGTGCAGGTCGGGCGGTCTGCGGGTGTTAGTTCGGGTGTGTTGAAGGCTGCGGAAGGACGAACAGGATGTCTTCGGGGCGCGACATGGTTGCCGTAGTATATAAACTGGTGAGGAAGTATGGGGACTTAGAGGCGTGGTGCTGTTCGTTCCGTGGTTTCGTGTTGACTTCGAGATCGAGCATAACTTTTTGGTGGGCTAGGCCGAAACCCCACGTTGAACCCGCACCAATCACACCTCCAAAGGCCCCGCTTATTCCGAGCTTAATGCCACCTTTGACCTCATCGCTGCTCAGGTACCTGGAAAGCCGTCAAGCCTCCAAAACTCATACTTCTTAGCCAAAATGTGGATATTGCCAGCACTTGGATACGTTGGGGTCATACTGGGCTTTGCCTTCCTGACGTTAGCAATAGGTGACTACTCAGCTCATTACATCACTCGTATTGTGCAATGGGCTTTACTGACTGGTGTAACAGCTTCCGGACTTTACTATCTTTCCGAACTTGTCGAAGAGCATACAGTCTTCGCGAAGAAGCTTCTCACCCGCCTTATCTACGGTGTAATCACCATCCAAGCCCTCCTTATCCTCGTTGACGGTTTCCCTATTGGACTCAGCGCTCTTAGTATCGTCAGCCATGTCGTCTATGCGCAGAACCTGCGACGCTTCCCAATCGTCAAGCTCACCGATCCGCTCTTCTTGCTATCCTGCGGTATGTCGCCCATATCAGCGCTCAACCTGCGCACCTTTGCGGTAACGCAGAGTAGAGGGTAATGTACTGACGTTTTTGCAGGCCTGGTGATAGCTAACCACTACCTTTGGTTCCGCCACTTCAGTGCGCCTTCGCCTTCGTCAAATACGTACTCGAACTACCCTTACGACCGCCCTGACATCCCCACGTTCACCGAGATTGCGTCCTACTTCGGCCTGTGCGTATGGCTTGTGCCATTCGCTCTCTTCGTTTCGCTCTCTGCAGGCGAAAACGTCCTTCCATCAATGGGCTCTGAATATGCCACAGGAGACGGAAGTAGTTACATAACACCAGGTGCGACACCGAGTGGCTTTGGCAGTGCGACCGCGACTGCAGGGGGTGGTGCTGGCAAGAGGAGAGCGAGGAGCGGAACCAACCAGGGTATGGCCAAGCAGGTATTTGGCGGAGTCAAGGGCTGGGTGGGCGAGACTGGAGAGGTCATGGGGTTCTGGAAAGGCGAAAGGACGCGGCCTACATTCTAGACTGGAGCAGAGTTATGATTGTATGAACTGTGTATGCTTCGTTGCCTTTACCAGGGAAACACTGTTTGCAACGCACCGTATGAGGCAAAAGCGAGGAAAGTGAAAGACAGATGCGTTGTTGCGTGGCAACCCGACTAACAGACCCTTCGCTTTTGCTCTCACTTGACCTTTACCCCCTCCTCAGCCTACGCACACACGCTTGAACTGTCTGCACCTCAACCTTTGCTATGGATATCGACATAGCATCGTCTGAAGGGTCGGCTCTCCCTGCCAGAACCACAGCCGCTAAACCTCCTGAGGCACTTGTCTACGAAGACGCACGCGCTTTGCTGCAGAAGCAAGCAAGGCCCACGCAAACAGACCATCGGATGCTGCTGCAGCAGACACAGTAAGTATCGCAACCTGGAACAGTACCTCTCTACTCATCCTATCGGACAGGCATGCGCGTCATTTGCTCAAGCTCAAGATTGGTCGCGACCTTACCCTTATCACCGAGGGCGGGATGCGATTCCCAATCCATTCGATCATGCTCGCAGGTGGTCCCAAGTATCTAGAAGAACAAGTATTTCCAGATCTTGTAAGCGCAGTATCATCCCGTGGGCCATGACAACGTTGCTCAAGGCTAGAATAGACCACGCAGCACTACCGGCCGGCGTCAATCACACTGCCACGGGAGTGTCATCACATCCTGGTTGATCGACTCGTCACATTCCTCTACACCAAAGACTACGACAGAGTACCACCGAATAAGGGTAGAACAACAGTTGAGACCGTTAAGAGCCCTTTTGTCATTCTCTCCGGGTCGAGTGTGCAAGAAGCCACTAGCCCAGACCATGAATTTCATCTGCGCATGTACGCTCTCGGCGAGCTGCTGCAGTACGAAGATTTGAAGACAGCGTCTCGAGGCAAGCTGCTGCACTTCCTCAACGAGTCCTTGCAACGGCCCACGCTGGCAACACTGGCAATGCTTGCCGAATGTGTGAACGCATGCTTCGGCCCACATGATTCATCAGCCCGATGGTGCGTCGACGAGGATGGTGTTATGAAGCAAACGATTGTAGCCGCTGTGCTGCATCACGAGTACACAAGCTGGACCACATTGCAGATCGAAAGCTTCAAGAAGTACTTCTCCGACCCGCAGTATGATCCGCAGTACAGCACATTCTGCGCCATGATCAAAGACATCGAGAACGAGAACGCAAACACTCTAGCTGCGGCACGCAACATAGCACAGGCCATACAGTCCAAGAAACACGAACAAGCATTGAAACAGGCGAAATGCAACGCGAGGGAGCAGGTACGTATCGATGCACGCCGAAAAGCGGCAGCAGCACGCAATGCCCTCGTTTCTTATGCGATAGACGTACCTACTCTGCTTCCAAACTTCACGGACGGCCTCGGAACTAAACATACGGACAAGGTAAAGAGTAGGCGACACATGAAGACCGAGTTCCGGAAAGCTAGGGCCCAGTGCGAGTCAGACAATGCTACGCTTGCATCCAAAGCTTCTGGTTACGACGCTGAGTATCGTGTACAAACGCTGCATTCGATGGGTTCTGAACGCGCGTTTATGTTCCTTGGTAGCCGAGAGGATGCTCATGGCGAGTACCAAATGCCTGCGGGGGTCGATGATGAGGATCTTGATGCAAAGGTGGAGAACGGTATGATGAGAATGACGATCGATGATGAGGAAGATTGATTTCCTGTCGACGTTGAGTGGAGCTTGATTTGCAATCGCCCAAAACCTGTGCTCCATAGAGGGCCGTTAGATTTGCGAGGCCAAAAATTGTAAGAGTTACCAGCAAAAGCGATTTCGAGATGAGTCGTTAGACATGCGGATAGGACGTAGGTATGAATAGGCTATGTGTAACATGTCCCTTCACCCCGGTGACTTTCTCAAAGATTCCTTCCGGAAAAGTAATTCCCCTGCGGCCCACTTGGCATCACATTAGAATGCGAGCTGGCTTCTGTCGCCTTCCTGACCGGCTTCTCCTTCCTGACAAAGCACTCACCCACAGGATGACCATCGTCACAGCAGCACACCCACTTGCCGATGCCCAAATCGTCAGGTGCTTTTCTCACACCCCTGCCACCACCACCAACGATCAGATTGCCAGGCCGATAGTTCGGATCTGCCAGCATACGCTTGATGACACTGGAGTGGATGTGGGCGTTAGCGGGGATGTCGCGCGTCTCACCCTTAGGCAGAGGCCATCTGATGGCCTTCCATGACCCGTCCTCGCAGAGATCCATGCGCCGGAAGGGTAGATACTCCATGACATTCCAAGACACGACGCCCATTGTTGCGGCGCCATTGTCGAACTGGAGCACATCGTGGATGCGGCCCTGAGTTGCAGCGTAGTGAAGCTTCTTGTGGAAGGTTGTATCTGGATGGCTGCGATGATGGTCCAGGGTATTCTTCTCGTCGATGAAGTCGGTCGTCACGCTGTTCGTACGGGCATCTCCGTGCAGTTGACCGGTTGTGAGGTCTGGCGAAGCCGGATCAACTTCAATGGCAGGTATGGCCGCTTGGGGCTTCAAGCCATTCGAAGCCTTGTCTTCATGGCAGCAGTTCAAAGCTTCAAGCTTCTCTTCGTCGAACTCTAGGCCGGCTTTCTGAGCTTCGCGAACCATCCATACAAGGGGTACATGGCTCAACGCAGCTTCATGGCCCGAATCGAGGGGCCAGCCACCTCCAATATCCTGAATACTGTTAACTTGCCCCATCTCGAACTCAGGAGAGCGGACTTACTGCGTGACAACCGGGAAACCACACCTCTTGAATATCTTGTTCGCCCTCATCTTCGTCCCATGAGTCTTGAGTGTGGATCGGATCGGTCGACTGCACCGACACGTTACTACACGAGTAGTTGGGGCTCAGGTTACGCACTCCCGAAGTCTCGTGTGGATTTCGATAGTTCTCTGGTGGGGCAAGAGTATCGCGACGACCCCTAGGCTCTTCGTCGTCTTTACCGTCACCGCCAAAGTTCCCCAGGTTGTGGTGCAGGCGACGATGACGTTTGTAGAGCATAGCACGGTCAGGTTTCGCTTGAGAAATGAGGTCCTGGCGGAATTTTGCGCGTCGCTCGTCAATAGACACGGCGTGCCGTATCACGCAGGCTGAACTTCGTGCCGTGTAAGGAAACTTGCTGCGCTGCATCCATGCGTTCTCAAAGTGCGGAACGCTGTTGACAGTGTCGAAGAGACCAAGGAATCGGATCGCGCGTACTGGACGACTGAAGGTCTCTCTGAAAGCACACATGTATTCGAGAAGCTTCTTCTTCTCTTTCTTCTCCTCTTCGTTACTCTCCAGCCGGCATTGCCATTTCTGGAAGGTCCTGTAGACTTGATTAGCATGGGATTTGGACTGGAATTTACACGACGTACTTCCAGGCGAATTGGCACATCTCCTCGTTTCCAGCCTGGTTCCGTCAGTATCGCACTCGAATGACATGTGCAGATGACTCACCGAGAGTAGACCAACGTGATCAAGCATTTCTGCCAGGAAACGGGCAGTGTAGGCGCCTCTAGAGAACCCAAAAAAGAAAATGTCATCACCGGGTGTGTAGTATCTCATCAAAAACTGCAGAAATCATCAGTTCAGCTTGCACTAGGGCTTGACACGGTAGCCATTGTCGGACGACCTGTCAAATGTACTGTTGCATGCGATGTGTTTGTGCAAACGTCCAAGATGTTATAAACTTACTCGGTAGCCTGCCATTACGTGAAGGTCGAAAGAAGTGCCAACAGCGCTGTCTTTCGCCTTTGCGTACCAGTGCTTGAACCTTTTCATGCGTCCGGCCCTTGACATGGAGGTGTTGGCCTGCGCGACGTATGTTCCGATGCCAGGTTGATAGTAATGAAACTGGTCGTCGCCATTGCGATCAAGCATACGATAGATTTTAAGAATATTCGAGTCTGAATCCGTGCCGCTGAACTTGTTGCCTGTGCCATCGAAGCAAAGAACAAATTGCTTGCGAGCATGGCTTCGGCGTTGTATGGGACCTTGGAAAGGAGAGGCCGAGTCCATGTTGTCGTACCGCGAGCGAGAGACTGCACGCGATGCGGAATCTTGGGGAAGTTGTTGTTCAGTTTCTTGTTGCACCATTTTGCAAGAGCGGCAAGCGCGACAAGAAGAGAAGTAAGGAAACGATAACTCTCACACACGCAGCTATCGACCGGGATTTTCAGTGGCAAGGACGTCTCTTGCGTACAGGAGCTACGACCGTGCTAGGCGATCCCACCTGGGAGTTGATACCATTCGGGATTGGCACAGCGTGCCGCTAAAGCACTGTCTCCATGCTTTATCAGCCACCATGCATGTGCTGGTGATCAACTTGTGTTCTACGAGCTTGTTGCCCACTCCACTTTGCAGGATTTCATTCTGGGCGGAGCCATGTGCTACACGGCAGCTGAGAGGTCCTCTTGCGTCACATTGATTTGATTGCAGCCGGCCAAACGTATTCAACAAGGGTGGCGTATGCCTATTGGTCTCCAGATAAACGCACTGCGTAGCTTTCGAGAGTGGAGAACTGCTGCAAGCGGTGCTCATGATGGGACAAGAAGAGTAAGATGCGCGCCGTCATAATCTCCGGGCTAGCGATTGGCCTGAGCCGAGCACTTACAGCTGCAGGGTTGCTGATCGATCATGTTGGTCCTTGAGCAGATCGTCGAACGATTTCGGCGACGTAGGAACTCACCCTGATACTGATCGGGCTAGAGTGCCTTTTCGGCCCCACAATGGAGGAAGCGGGCCGTCCAGCTCAATCGATCAGCAGCAACCCGGGTATCTGCCCCATGATTATATCTCCTTCGGATCGCGCCGACTGTGCCAACCTGGTCGCTTCTGTGTGTGCACAAGTATTGTGCGCAAGCTCCACCGGCTGAACGGGCGACCCGTCGTGCTCGTCTCCCAGGTGCGACTACGTGCCGCGGTGCTACTCAACGTGAAATTCGTGGTGCCGATCATGGCATGCATACAAAATGTGCAGTTGTGTCATTAACCCCAACATTCTCTGACTCGATATGCCGATCACTGTCCTGAGGCCTGAACGCGGAATCTGCCAACCCCAGATGCTGGTGGAATGCCGTCCGCGAAGACTACTGACTACCGCGTTGGGCCGTCGCCCGCTGTGTACTCTACCATCTATCATCAATGATCTGCGTGTATATATCCTCTACTGTATTGAGCGACCAATGGCAGCAGCGTGCAACCTCATATGCTCCACACAGTAGCGTCTGCGACCTTGCAACGATTGGCGAGCCCGACATGATCAAGAAAGTGGAGCTTCCATCTGTAACGAGCCAGATGTTCACGAATTGGTCTTTAGTGCATCGCATCGAGACCCAATGTAGCTTCTGGTAGCGAGTGGTTGCATGTGAAGCTGCACTCCACTCAGCCAGCCACCAATGGGAATCGCCCCATTGCAGCTGTCACAAGCTTGGACACTGCGTAACTCAAGACTTCCCAAGATTGCCAACACGGGCACAATACCATGTACCTTGAATGGGTGGGTCCTGCAAGACGTTCGCCGACCAAAACACAGCATCATACTTGCTGGTGATCAGCATCGGGGTCAGAGCGTTGCTCACGCTGTGAAGAGATATTGCTGAACATACCGCATGCCTGTCCCTCAAAGCTGCCCTTGCCCCAAGAATTTCCCCCGCGTTACATGTTCCTTACCTCTACACTATCGTTTCCACTGCCTTCTTTCCCTATTGCTTGTCCCTGCACGTAGTACGCGTGCCTACCTTCACTATGCCCAGTCAACTGCGGTCGTTACTGGGTACGATTAGGAAGAAGCCTACGAAGGCCAGCGATGGTCGATCGGATGAGGCAGCAAGTGGTATGAAGAGCGTTGAGAAGACCGCAATCAAAGACGACGTCAGGAACCTTGGGCTCAAGAATGCTAAGTTTGCTGTTGAAGCCATCACAACCCTGGCTTCTGGTGAACCTTTAGACGACAAAGATCTCATGCTGGAACATGGCGTTGAGATGCTCCAGGGATTGCCGCTGAACAGCGGTTTGAGTGCAAAGGTCTCGGATGGCTTCATTGCCATGCTATGGCATGATCTCCCGCACCCAACGCCCACCGTGGCTGGGCCTACGGCACGGTATCGTCAACATGATGGCAGCGGGAACAACCCTTGGAACCCAGAGATGGGCAAGGCTGGTTCGCCTTATGCGCGCAATGTGCCGCCTTCCAAACCAAAAGGCATGTAAGCTGTCTCTTCTTTAGGCAGAATGCTAACCTAGCGCACAGGGCCCAATTTACCCAATGTTGAGGACGTATACGAAGCTTTGCTGAAGCGTGACGGTCCCTTCCGACCACACCCCTCTGGCTTGAATCGACTCTTCTTCTCGTTCGCAACAGTAGTCATCCACGAGTGTTTTCAAACCTCAAGAGAGAACCCTTGGGTAAACGAGACATCCAGCTATGTAGACCTCAGTACGTTGTACGGAAACACGGAGAAGCAGCAGACGCGAGTCCGGACATATGAGAACGGCCTGATTTGGCCGGACTCCATTGCTTCGGAGCGCATCATGATGATGCCACCAGGTGTTGTTGCGGTGCTCCTTATGTTCTCAAGGAACCACAACCACGTCGCCGAGTCACTGTTGTCTGTCAACGAGGATGGCAAATACAAGCCATGGGATCAGCTGAACGAAAAGGAAAAGAAATGGTACATACTCCACACTAGCATGTGACCAATATCTCGCTAATACACGATGACAGGCAAGACGAAGACATCTTCCAAATTACTCGCAACATCAATGTTGGCTTTTTCGCGTCAGTAGTTCTCAAAGACTATGTTGCCGCAATTTTGAACACCCCTCGAGCGAACTCAGAGTGGTCTCTCGACCTTGGGAAAGAGATCAAGCAGGGTGGTAGCCGCGTCGAACGTGGCACTGGTAGTACTGTGTCGGTCGAATTTGCAGTTCTCTACCACTGGCATGCTGCACTCAGTGCCGCCGATGATCGTTGGATGGAAGACATAGTGCGTTCCGTACATCCCACCCTTGGCAGCATCGACGATGTGACCGTTGAGATGTTCCATGAGGTCATGAAGGTCTATGGCCACAAGCTCGTCGCCCCTGGCGTGGAAGCGAAGCACTGGACTTTTGGAAATCTCCGAAGAGGTCCGGATGGACGCTTCAACGACAGTGAGCTGGCCGAGCTGATCAAAAGCTGCATTGAAGAGCCTGCACATGCTTTCGGCGCGCACGGCACGCCGGCCAGCCTCAAGGTCGTGGACATAATGGGCCAGCTGCAGGCGCGCGACATCTTCAACGTGTGCACGCTCAATGAGTTCCGCAGATACCTGAACTTGAAACCTTATGAGACGTTCGAGGACTGGACCTCCGACAAAGAGACCGCACGTGCTGCAGAGCTGCTCTACGGCCATATTGAGAACATGGAGCTGTACCCCGGCTTGATGGCCGAATGCACCAAGCCTGCTATGCCAGGCAGCGGCGTATGTCCAGGACAGACCACAGGACGAGGGATTCTGGATGATGCTGTTGCCCTCGTTCGTGGCGATCGCTTCCTCAGCTACGACTTCAACGCCAACACTTTGACAAACTGGGGTGCTGCCCTGTTGCAACAGTCAACGCCTGGAGCATATGGTGGTGTATTCCCGAGGCTACTCTTCCAAGGCCTTCCTGGTGGATTTACCGGTACCTCGACGTATGCGCTACTGCCTTTCTACACACCGGAGGCAGCAAAGGGTATCGTGAAGGGGAACAAGGTCCTCGAGAAGTACGATCTCAAGCGGCCTCCCAACGACTACGATGTTGTCAGCGTTCAGACCCAAGAGGGCTGCAAGAAGGTCTTTGAAGATCGTGACAGCTTTGTAGTCATGTACCAGGCTGCAATCCGCAACTGTACCGCCGGACATGACTTTATGATCGGCTGGGACGAGGCCAAGAAGCATGACGAGCGTTCGAGCATACTCCACAAGATCTTTTTCGAGGAGGGTTTCGAGAAGAACATCACCGATTTCTTCACAACAAACGTACGCAAACAGATCTTGAAGAACTCAATCAAGGGACCAAAGGGTAGGCGCTCAATCGACGTTGTTCGGGACGTGACCAACATCGTGCCCATCCTGTGGCTTGCAGACCGCTTTGCTCTGCCTCTGAAAACGCAAGAACGGCCCAAGGGTATCCTATCCTTGTACGAAGCTTTCACCGCCTATCTTGTGCTCTTCATGTATCAGAGCTTCAACATCATGCCAGCCAACGAATGGAAGCTGAGAGATGGTGCAATGAAGGCGGCGGCGCCCTTGCGACAGATCTTCGAGACTCATCTCAAGACGCAGACGGGTAGATTCGAGGGCGTTGTGGATTGGATGGCCAAGGGGAGCGCTTTCGAGGTCGGCCCTCATGCTGACCGCATCTACAAAGCACTTGCTGATACAAAGCTGCCAATTGGAGATCAAGTTGGCGACTGCATCGGTATGGGTGCGCCTGTTGCTGGCAACATCACACAACAAGCGTCGCTGCTGATTGACCTGTACCTCAAGCCTGGCTATGAGAAGTACAAGGAGCGGATCATCCAGCTGGCCCACATGGATCCCGCGGCGTCGGATCGCGAGCTGCAGGGCTTCGTTTACGAGGGCATGCGCCACGTGGGTGTTGTTCCGGGTTTGCCTCGCGTTGCGACACGAGATGTTACCGTCATGGACGGGTCTCGTGGGCCTGTGAACATCAAGAAGGGACACACAGTGCTGATTGCCACGTCCAAGGCTGCCATGGATCCTCTTGCATTCCCGGATCCTGAGGTTCTGAACCCCCACCGCCCATTCAAGGATTACACTTTGCTTGGTTATGGCCTGCACTTCTGCTTCGGAGCCCGGTTGGTTGGGCCGTCCATCGCCGCCACTTTGCGCGAAGTCTTCAAGCTGAAGAACGTGCGTCGCGCGCCGGGAAAGCAAGGCCGCTTTACCATCACGGAGCACAAGCTTGCTGGTATTACCATGAGGCATTACCTTGACTCCGCTTCCAACGAAAGTCCAATCCCTACCAGTCTCACCCTGCACTACGACGATGAGACCGTGGTGAATGGAGTCAACGGCGTGAATGGGCACTCAAACGGGCGCACCACCAATGGATACTCTAACGGCTATGTCAACGGCGATGCGGTGAATGGGCTTACTACGAATGTAAGCACGCGATAGTAGGTTATTGTGTTGGATTCGGATTGGACGGGGTAAAGTCTGTGTTGAGAGACGCAGGCTGTATCAACCAGAGTTGATGTGATGACTTGGTGATCCTTCCGTTAAGATTGTTGCTTGGATTTTCATATACCCTAGTGACGAGACTGAATTTACGCGTTGCGCACAACAAATGATGCCAGTGAACAATGATGATGTTGAGCGCATGCCCCGCATGATAAGCGTGTCTGCTCGCTTCACGAGGTTAGTCAGCTCTCGATCCTGCACCTCAAGCACCAGCCATCAGCCACCCCTCAACTCCTGTTCGACTCGACTTTAAGCCTTGACATGCATGTGCGGGAATTGCGTGTAAGATTGTGTGCCTGACTGCGTTGGTAGTCCCAACTTAGCCATCGGCGTCGAATCACAAAGCCCATCCAGGTGCAGTTGAAAGAGGCTAGCCACCCGCCTTCTTGGATACAGTCACTCCACACGGGACCAAGATTAGTAATCCGAGATCCGTCCAGCCTGTATGTTGCACATGCAACACCATGCCGAATGTTGGAAGGCCCTCGAAAGGATGTAAGCATTGCAGAACTAGGAAGGTCAAGGTGTGCTGGTTGAACCCCAAGACCCAGGTCGGTTCGCTGACGTGGAAACAGTGCGACCAGAAACGACCTTCGTGCTCACAATGCATCCGCTCTGGGCAAGACTGCTATGGCTACCGCGATGCCTTGTCGATGATGTTCAAGGACGAGACTGCAGTCGTCGCGAAGAAGGCAAAGAAGAAGTACCAAGCCCTTGCGATGCAAAGCCCCCAATCCGGTACAGAATCCAGCGCCAGACGGTATCCAGAGACAGACGGCTCGAAAGCATCCTTTGAATTCCGCATGGACGGAGACTCTCAGAACCTGGAAATTGTCAGCTCACAAACATCGAGATACCCGACACCGGACAGCATGGTTAGAGAGATCACGCCATCGATCGAAGACCAAGCTCTGGGGTTCTTCATTGCGAGCCATGTCTCGCAACCAGCGCTTGTACCAAGAGGGCAGTACGAGTGGGTTCTCGAAGCCATGTATAGCCCCGATTGCGAAGATGTTCTTCGAAACAGTGTCAACGCTGCCAGTCTAGCGGCGCTCGCCAACTCGACCAAGAACTCGGTGATTGCAGCGAGGGCATCTGCTGCTTACGGCTCCGCTCTGCAGATGACAAACAGCGCCCTGCGCGTCAAAGAGACTGCGGTGAAGGATAGCACGCTCATCTCCGTCATCATGCTGGGCCTATACGAGAACTTCGTATTCCACGACAAGCGATCTGTACAGGCATGGGCCAAGCATGTGCAAGGTGCGAGCGCGCTGATCAATCTTCGGAGCAAGGAGCAGTTCCAGAGCAGCACTGCAAGGCGCATCTTCCACCAGTTCTACGGCATTGCGCAACTCGTGAGCCTCGAGTCTGGCACCCCGGTTCCTGCTGGGCTGCGCGAATTGTACGATTACTGCAACCCAACGTCGGACTACACCGTTCAAGGACGGCAGTGGACGACAAGACTCACAAACTTCCTGCACGATGCTATCGATCTGAATGGGGACAAAGGTAGCGACCCAATCACTCTGGTCACCAAAGCCGTCAACCTCGACCGCGAGCTCGATAGCATCAAAGCGCTCATGCCCCGGATCTGGCAGTATGACACTGTCCGGCTTCGCCAGCCCTCTGAGCATGCGTATGGGTCGTTCTATCACGTTTATGTTGATGCTTGGATTGCGCAAATGTGGAACAACCTTCGGCTGTGCCGAATGCACCTGTACAAGATCATTCGTGAGCAGTTGTGGAAAGGACGTAAATGCGTTCCTCCATTGTTCTCGCGGGAAGAGGTGGAGCCACAGATCGCGGCTGCTCAGAAGGTCATGCAAATCACCACAGCATCAATATGCGCATCTGTGCCGCAACTGACGGGCATGGTCGCCTTCTCTGACTGTTCAACACCTGCTTCGGGAAGCATGTCTGCAGGACCGATTTCTGAAGCAGTTCGGCTGGATGGCACCCGACAGCAGCTACATCCACCTGGCACTTTTCTCGACCCAGCCAAGTCGACGGGCATGCACCATCTCATATGGCCTCTGTATGCTGCTGGATCGTCGGACCTTTCCAGCAATGAGATGCGACAATACGCCATCGACATGCTTTATTTCATTGCCTTGCAGATTGGCACACGCCAGGCCGTCGTGCTGGCGGACGGCTTGAAGGAGATGCAGCGGTCGAGTTCACGGCAGTCTGAAGCCCCGGTGGCAGCCTTGCATGCCATGTTCGAGATTTGAGACCCCTCAACGACAAAGAGAAAGTGTCTGAAGCGTCCATGATCAGTCTGTATACTTCAGGCTTGAGTCGCCGGAGGTGCATCCGAAGCTACTTCCCGCTCCCCGCACTACCGTACGGACTTAAGGGCACCAACGTCACTGCTGTCCGGAAATCGTCATACAGTCCAGGAAATGCTGTCGGAGCAGCTCCAGCTAGAGTTGGCGATGCGTTAAAGCGCCAGTCCTGCCATGGCCATGAATGAAGCATGTCGACACCGATTACAGCGCCACTCAGGAGAACCTCAAGACAGACCGCTTCGCTTTCGCAAACTGTAAATGTCTGCCGTCATGTCATCCAAGATACCGAAGGAGATGCTTGCAGCGCAGGTCACGGAATTCAACAAACCCTACAAGGTCCACAAGGTCCCCGTGCCCTCAGAGCTGGGCCCACATGACATGCTGATCAAAGTCGCCGTCGCGTCACTGTGCCACACGGACTTCATGGTCTCTGAGGGCATCATGGGGACCGAGTTGCCCTGCACCGGGTCACATGAGGGATCCGGAACCATAGTCGCCGTGGGCGCAGAGGTGTCAGGCTTCAAGGCAGGCGACCGGGTCATGGCAGGAATCCTGTTCCATCCCTGCGGGACGTGTCCGGACTGTCTGGGGCCGGAGGACTACAGCCAATACTGCGCCCGAAGTGGAGGGTACGTGGGCGTGACTACGCACGGCCACTTTGCAGAGTATGCGCGCATCGACTCGCGGACGGCCGCGGTGCTGCCCGACAAGGTGTCGTTCGAGACGGCGGCACCGTTGGCGTGTGCGGGCATTACCATCTACCGCGGAGTCGTGCTGTCGGGCGTCAAGAAGGGTGAGTGGCTCGCCATGACCGGCAGCGGCGGCGGGCTGGGGCATCTGGGCGTGCAGTTTGCAAAAGCGCTGGGACTGAACGTAGTTGGCATCGACGCGCGAGACGAGGGTCTCGAGTTGACACGGCAAGGCGGCGCGGACGTGGTCGTCGACGCGCGAAACGGCCATGATGAAGTGGTCAGGCAGGTCCACGCCGTCACCAACGGCGAAGGCGTGACATGCACGCTGAACGTCAGCGATGCAAAAGACGCGATGAAGACAGCGTGCGCGATTACCAAAATGCACGGCACGGTGATTCAGATTGCACAGGTGCGTTCCCCTCTTCTCCACGCGAACGAGTCACTGACGCAAGCAGCCGGACAACGTCGTGGTGCCCTTCCAAGAGCTCATTTTCCGCGACATCCGCGTGCGCGGGTCGCTCATCTCGTCGGCGGCCGAAGCGCGCCAGATGCTGCAGCTTGTGGCCGAGCACGGCATCTCGGTGCATGCGAATGCGTTCCAGGGACTGGAGGAGATTGGGGAGCTGGTGCATCTCGCCGAGAGCGGGAAGATGAAGGGCAAGGGGATTGTGGTTGTGGATGCGGAGCAGATTGAGCGGGAGAAGGAGAATGTGGTGGGCGCGGCGTTGGCATGATGTAGTGCAGTGATGTAATGCGGTGATGTGATGCAGTAATGTAAGGCAGTAGTGATGTGCAGTGCAGTGATGTATAATGCAGTGATGTACAGTGCAGTGATATACAACGCAGTAATGTAATGTAGTTATATAATGCAGTGATGTAATGCGGTAATACAATGCAGTAATGTAATGCGGTAATATAATGCAGTAATGTACAATGCAGTAATATACAATGCAGTCGCTCTGACGACTGGCAACTTCTATAAACTCTATATGCTCCGGCCATGCAAATGCAGCAGTGTTGTTGTTGCTGTTGTTGTTGTTGTACATCAGTGTTGTTGTTGTACAGATGTCCGCTATTCATACACTACCTCTTCAAGCGACTGCCATCCAGGTCCTCCAGCCGTGCAGTCACCATGTCCGGATTCTCCCTCAACAAGGCGTCGACGCGCTCCTCAAAGGCCCTCACCATGGCATCTGCCACCTTGGGGGCGGCGCCGGCACTCAGCGCGGCATACAGCGGGTTCTGGAAGCGGAACTCCAGCACCAGCTCGATGCGGGTGTGGCCGTTGCCGACGTCCTCGACGGTCCACGTGTTCCTCAGGTGGGTCAGCAGCCCCTCGCTGCCCTCTGTCTGCACGGGGTGGCCGTGGGCGGCGTCGAGGTGGTGGGCGATCTGGTCGGGGGGCAGGGCGGTGGTGGTGTGGCCGCCGACGCTCTCGACGACGCGGCCGGGGACGCAGTAGACGCGCGAGGTGAAGCTCTCGGTCAGGGAGCCGAAGCCCGAGGTCAGGACGCCGATGCTGGGCCAGCGGCGGGCGGTGCGGGCGTCTGGGGCGGACCAGTGGGTGATGGTGCTGCGGGAGCAGTAGGGCAGGAACGAGGCGTACGAGGGCACGTCGGCGATGATGGAGTAGATGGGCGGGCTGGGGTAGGGCAGGGTGCGCGAGGCGCGCAGGGTCTGGATGGCGGGGGGCGGGCTGCTGGCGGCGAAGATGTTGGGGAGGAAGTGGCGCGTGAGGGTCGGGCGGGGGTGGAGCAGCGCGGGGCGGCGGAGGGGCTTGAGCTTGAGCGTCGCCATTGCGGAGGGGGGCGGGCTGGGTGCGTGTCACCGGCGCATGGCGGTGTTGGGGTGCGCGCTGGGCGAGAGGGAGAGGCAAGTCGTCATGGACTGGCGGCGCGGGACCCTTGTCGCCGCCTGTCAGGGCCCGCCCGGCGCGATGCTAGCGGGCCATCAATAATTCTTATCGATTTATTCTCACCCTCAACCCCGCGGACGCCCGCAACGCAGCAACGAGCGCCGCAGCAACGAGCACCGCACCAGCGCACCGCACCGCAACATGGCCTCGAGTCGCGACGAGCCGCCCGCCGGCCCCTTCGCCACCGACAACAGCGTCTCCACCAAGCAGCACCCCAAGCAGCAGCTGTCCAAGGCCATGGAGCACATGCGCTTCGCCGTCACCGTCGACCCCGTCGCCCAGAAGCCCGCCGACACGCCCGCCGCCGCG
>JUDZ01009205.1:0-17123 GCA_000812845.1 Stagonosporopsis tanaceti | reverse complement strand
CGACCACAGGGCGACGGCGAGCGACCACAGGGCGATCGTGAGCCACCACGAGGCGAAGGCGTGCAGTATGGACGTGGGCGCTTGGCGCCGGCGCTGGTAGCGTCGCTTGTGCTGGCGTGTGAGCTGCTGCTTGTACTGGCGCGGGAGACGCTGTTGGTGCCGGCATTGGAGCTGGAGCTGGAGCTGGAGCTGGAGCCGGAGCTAGAAGACACCGACTGCAGGCGCGCTCTGTCTGCCAACTCCAAGACCTCCAATATCTGCAGCACCTGCGGGTGGTCGCCCAGCCTCTGTCTATTATTTTGCAGCCAGCAGATGTACTTCGGTTCCATGTCGCGAACCGGCCGCCCTTTGTAATGGCCTGGCTGACGTCAGCGTCCAAGTAGCCTCGGCGTGTCACCGGTCGTGCCTACCAAAGGGCATCACATAGTTGCGCGCCGCCTGCATTGCCTGCCGGATTCGGGCATGACTGGCGTGGTTCGCGTACAGATCTGTAGACTCGCTGGTCGATGACCGCATGTCGCGTAGGGCTGCATGCAGCAGCTTCGGCGGCGGTGATTCTGGGGTGGGTGGAGACTTGGCGCTCCCTTTGCCTTTGTCTAAGTGTGTGCCGAGCATGGCCGCAACAGACTGGGGGGATTCTGACATGATTTTAGATACCTTCCTGCCCTCAAAGTTACTGCCTTTACAGCTCTGAGTTTCTGCCAACTTAAATCAGGAGCCCAAGGTCAGAGGCCCCCTCAGCCTCTGCGCCATCGATCCCCACCGTCATGGCACCACCAACCTTGGGCACAGCCAGCCAGCATCGCCCGTCTGTCCTCCTACATCTCCGGCATGTCCTGTCACATTTCCGTCACGTCCTGTCACGTCTCCTCTCAGCTTTTGGCGTTTCTACTAACCCTGCTTGCCGACCGCCCCTCTCCTCCTCCTGCGCGCCATTGGTCATGTCTCTGTTACGATGATAACCGCCTCAGCTCCACTCACTTTGACACATCCTTGTCTCTGGTAAGATGATGTTCGCCACAGCCACATTGACTTTACCGACGACAGTCCTCTGCGCTTGGATCTCGACCTGGCATTGTCCTGCTGATCTTGAGGCCTTTTGAAATCTATGGCGAAGTTATCGGAACAGTTTGTGCAGCTGCTGGGTGGATCATCTCTGCTGCCACAACCTTTATCGAAGACACTGTAATCAGCAACTTGTGAAAGAATCAGACTCCAGCTCGATTGGTCCATGTTAGGCGCAGGAGTGGGCTGCTCGCGACAGCCTTCTATTTCTCTGAACAGCTAGGCTGGCACAGCTGAGCCTGAACTTTGGTGGTTCAAGCGTCAACGGACCAGCGTAAGGGAGTTATGCATGCCGCACAGATCTAAGAGCCTTTCTTTCTAGGAATCTGTCGTGCTTTTCCCACAACCAAACATGAGCACCATCATCATCAGCGCGATGAACAAGCGACGTTGCAGCAGCCTCGAAAGCACGACCAACAAGCGTCATCTCGGCGCCTTTGAGCCCACGCTGCGGACTTTCAGCGTCGAGCTCGCCGACACAGATCAGTCTTCTAACGAGACCATCTTCCCAGTCCTTGAGAATCTCACAGAGTCTCAGCTCCATGCACTTTCGGTATGGGCGCCTGACAGCCATAACACCGACCCTGTGGCTGCATTCGAGCCGGCCCCCGGTACAGCACCAGAAGACTATCTATCAAGCCGTCTTAGTTATGTGTCTACGCCTCCCTCGCCTCTCTTTCATGGAGTGTTCCCTTCTATCGAGGCCAGTCGTTCACCTACTTGCCAGTCTTCCACTACTCCGACTACTTCACGCCCAGAGACCCATGCTTTCACCGATCCCATTCGTTCACCGAATCGCAAGCCGTGCGCTACAGCGCCATTTACTCCACATCCAAAAGTCCAAGACTTCGTGTTGCAGCTCCACACTCTCCTCCTGCAAGGTAGAGCCGACCTTATTTGGGAGGGCCTCCCAGACCCATACCGAAAATTTATTGCAGATGGATTGAAGCTGGAGCGCACCTCCGCCCATGGCACACCAGTCCTGACAGCCAAGGAACTCTCTCGCGGATCGATAAAGGAGAAGGCCAATAAGCTTGTGTATAAAAGATCCAACGCCGACAAGTGGCACTCTCAGTTCATGTCGCTGACAGCTGCCGATGGTGTTATATCGGATGTGCTAGAGCGCTACCTCAATCAAGTTCCTGGGGACTTTCTCAATGCACGCGCGGTGGAAGCACCTTGTGCAGAAAACGACGGACTAGTCCTTGTGTGTGGTCGCGAAGATATCGTGGCCAATCGCATATCGAACATGCGCAGACTATCACTCACCAGCGACTATCACAGCATTCTTCTCAACATAAACTATCTCTTCTTCTTCATCATCTCCTACGGGTCACTTGCAGAATGGGAATTCAAATGTACCGAGAAGCTCGCCCCGAAGCTCACAGACCACGATCTTCGTGTTTTTGAGATGCTGCATCCCAGTATGACAGCCGATGTGTTTGCAGGGTTTGAGCAGTTCCGGCAAGATTTCCGCGAGTGGCGCGCCAACGGCTCGTTGCTTTCGTACTTTACTCGGAATGTCGGTCTTGGGTCTATCATTATATTGCACAAACAGCTGAAGACTCTGTGGGGCGCGTCCAGGGGCCTGGAGCAAGTCGAGCGTGGCGGGACGTTTGCCAAACAACAACCAAGTGAAGCTGCCTTTCGCCATCTTCAGGAATGCGGTATCACTGATAGACCTGACTATGTAAGGGCCACGGCCTTCATCCAAAGCGTCCTGAAGGAGCTGTTCCGGGGATTGGATGGATGGGAGAGGCTGGAGAGCGAGGTTGGCTTTCCAGGGTTCGGGTGAACTCAGTCACTACTAGTCTGTTGGTCTTCTCGGACATCCTGTATCTACTGCAATATCCCACGATGTACGTAACCTTTAACTATCTTTATATGGATATCTCTAGAAGCTACCTATGCGTTTCACGTTCGACAGATCTGATACTGCTAAATATTACCATCACTTACTACGCCGCATATGTCGACTGTTCTTGTGTTGTGTTACGCATGCATGAAATACTGGAGCTGCTGGTATGGAGCTGTGGACGGGCGTAGTGCATGCAAAAAGCGTTACCGTTCCTCAACTGCATTATCTAGCGTGAGTAGCACTGTAAATTGTTATCACCGATAATCGCAACCCCAGCGTGTCCCGCTACATGTCAGCATGTACTAAACTTCAAGCCCATCGCTGCAGACCCGTGTATGACTATCATGCACCTTGGGCTGACGCGAAGTTTTGATGCGGCATATGTGATCGTACACCAGATTTGAAGGACCTCAAAGAGGCTTTTGTGAAGAGGGGCGACACGATAGGGCTTGGTGGTATTCACAAAGGATCCACGACGTTCCACAACGAATATTGGATGCTGTGCATCAATAACTAGCCAATTATCGGCTTGTGAAACCGATAATCGCTCCCGCAGTCCTTGGAAGGCCTGCTGTTAACATATCTGACGTTGGAACCCCGCGTTCGCTTGCATCGCCTTCTCTCAAGTTGCTTCATTGTACGCGATCGCCACTCCTCACTTATCATCAGATCAACATGCCTACGACTACAGACCTTGCAGAAAAGCTACGATATGTTGAGGATTTTTTGGACAGAGCCCCGCCAGGATCAAACCCTGTCATCCGCGAAGTCTTTGAAGTCGCGCGAAAATCTCTCAAGAGGTCAGAGCAGCACGTAAAGGAAGCGATACAGTGTAAGGACGAGATCTCAAGGCTGAAAGACGAAAACCAAGCCCTGAAAACACGCCTCGAGGACCTTGACAGACCCATCGATAGATTGCTCAAGAGAATCGACGATTATAAAATCACATTCGAAGATATCAGAAAAGAGTACAGCGATGAGCAATGGGAACCGCTGATGAAAATTATCCGTCCGGGCAGTGAGAGGACTTCGATCGAAGGGGCCAAGAACTTTATCGGAGAGGTCGTGAAGACGCTGCTGGAGGTGTTGCAGAGTAAGGACGCCCTGCAGAGCAACTACGAAGAGCTTTCCAGACGGTTGATGGACAATGCCTCCAACAAAGGTCGAGCTGATGCTGAAACGCGGAGCTCCTCCAACGATGGCACTCACAGGAAGGAAGAGGAAGAGAAGGTCGAAACTCGGGATCGGTTGCTCATAGCATGTGCGCTCATCCTCCAACATGCAGTCACCGAGCATTTGACCGTTTGGAAGGCCGACTACATGGCAGAAGATGTCACGGACATCCTTGAGCAAGCTAAGAGGCTTGAAAATCGCAAGATCCTTTTGTTCTCGTTTTTTCGTATACAGGAACTGGTCAAATGGCGGATCCTGAAGCCGCAAAACCAAATTGACAAGATGAATCACTACTTTGACACAGGCATATGGGCCGAATATAGGGACAATGCTTCTCTAGAGGCGGTTCGCTGGAAGCACGAGGCTCAGTTACAAGGTGAGAGTGCTAGTGGCCTTAACAAAGCCAACACACCCAAAGCAGAAGAGACGGAATCAGAGCAGATGAAGAAGTGTCTAGATTCATGGCTTTATAGCCTTAATGCCAACATGATAGAGGATACGGTCGAGAGTATGGTCATCGAACATACTAAGGGTAGATGAGGACCGCAACTTGATCGTTTCCGGAGTCCACTTCTCATGACGCATGTAGCTACTTCCGCTGCGCTAAGAAATCTCTTGCACTGCTTCATACTTACTCTGGCCAAATATGTTCCAATGCCGTGATGCACTGACCGCACACCTTGGCACGCAGGAGCGGGATCACCCAACATAGCATTGGCAGAAGCCGCCGATTTCTAACATGTGATCTTGACATATTTTGAGCCACCAAATAGGGCAAATGGCCTGGGGTTCCGCTAATCGGCAGTGACTGAGATGTTCGGACCATCCCAGTCCTGGTAGACTGCGCCGAGGACCGCTCTCAAACGACTGGCAATCACTTGCATCCAATCAGAAGCAAGCCTCAGCCGAGCGTGTTCCGCGGATTTCGGCATGCATCATGACGTTATATCTCTAATAGTGCTAGCATTCTCATGGGGCCAGGTCAAGTCACGGTACGAAGAGATCAAAAGAAGTTTATATTAAGTGCATTCGTGATTTTTGCGTCGCGAAGCAGGTATGCACTGTAAGCGAAAGTCGAACGTTAGACAACAGCATTCATGGTGCCGGTTGATTTCCACCAGCTTCCATCTCATGTTTGTATAGTCAGTTTGTTGTTTCGTCCTTGCCTGCCTCACCGGAGGCTGGCAAGCTTCCTTGTTCCTGCTGTCTATAAGATAGGCAACCTTCTGCTCGTAGACAGCATTATTGAATCTATCTCATCTTCGCATCTGTGCGGTTCTATAGTGCCAAGGTCCAAAACTCACCACTATATATTAAGACTGCTCCCCACCCCTCGTACGATCAACTATACCACATCACTACTCAGCCGCAACATCCAAAAATGGCTTCGCATGGCTTCCCAACGCACAATCAGTATGTTTTACATAAGGACACATCGAGCCAAGACTAACCAAGCTGTAGCACGCTGCCTCCTCCCTCTCAAACTATCCCCCGGTCTTCGCCAAATCAAAAGAGACGTACCTCTTCGAAGTCCAACGCGTGGGTACTCATCATCGGTCTGGTGCTGGGGATGATACTTGGAAGTCTTCTTGCCGGACAGCTCATTACGGGTGATACGAATACGCCAGCTGTCGGGTTCGTGAAGTATGGCGCTGGACTTTCGGATCTGCTCCCTAGCCTCGGCGTTCAACAGCATCCCGCGAGTTCTCAAGCAGAGCTCGGCGTCGACCATTGTTTTGTGGAGGGTGGTTGGCAATCCGGCCACTCTCTTTTGCCCAGCAATGAAGCGGTCTGCCCTACCCGATCCCTCGACGTTCAGGCTGGCTGTCCAGGCCCACGTTTCCTTCTCACAAAGGATACTGGACCTATTGTCGTGATGAATTGGTCTACGCCATTGGGGTATAATCTTTCCAGGGCAGAGGCGACAGCTTCAAACCTCATGCCGGGGTTCGCGCAAATCAGTCCTTTACTTACACGCATGGTCGAACAGAGTGTTCTTGTCTTGGATGCTATGGCTGATGCGATGGCTGCATTTGTAAGTATGGGGCTTCTCACTGCTTCGCCTTGTGCTAACATGAACAGGAAGTACTCCAGAGTCACACCTTGAGCGCCATCGACACCGCGTTCCAGGATGCACGGCAGACGAACTTCACTGCCAACGCCGCCTTCCCGTCACACCCTCTCTGTGCACGTTCTGACGACCCGCGTGAAATGAATCGTCGATTACGCCACCAAATTCTTTCCAAGTTCACGGACAGTGTCATGTTGAGGATGGATCATTACGTGCTGTCGCAAAACAACCCTTGGCCTTTTCTGCTCTGGAATATCGACAATTACCAGACTGCAATCAACAACTTGAAGTTGACTGTGTTATGGAACTGGAATTGGACGAAGTACTACCCTCGCACGGTGTGTCGAGCGGAACTTGCGATGGACGAATGTAACGCGTAAGATTCCTCCCCATTGCATTAATTTTACCAAACAGTAGTTTGAGTGTTACAGTATGGCGTGCGCACTTTGAATTAATTGCTAACCCATTCACTTTGTAGGTTTGACTTTGACCACGTTTCTAAGAATAGGCTCTTAAAAGGGTCACTTCTACACATCACGAGAACCGCCGATCGTGCCAAGGATGCAGATATGGCCGTGAAAGAATACCACCGCAAGACTATGTCAGCAACATTTGAGATGAAGTATGCCGCTGGCAAGATCGAGCAAGCGAGTCTAAGTAAGACGTACGACACCGTTCTAGACAGCGCCGAGTTGTTTGAGAACTTCGTGTGGTCCTTTGCGGACAAAATGCGTGCTGGCATCATCATACCTCCAAAGTATGACAAGAATAAGACTGTTTCAGACAAGGGCATGGGAGGTCAAGCCTAAGTACGTATTCTGGAGGCTGCGGAATCACGAGGCAACATGCCAATATGGGTACGAGCAGGGACTAAGGAGGGAATGGCAGCAAGTAGCTTGATCGAGACTAGTTACATAGACATGAGACGCTACACGTGAGTAAAACTCTTTCGTTAACACTTTGGGCACCTGCGCAGATCCTCTGAGACAATCCATCCTTGAAAGAATAGGTCCTCTTCGTCATGAAATCTCCAAATGAAATAGAATTCCTCATGCCCCTGATCCAATGTCTCCTCAATTGAGATAGGAACCGCGTATCGAGGATATCCGCCACTGGTAAAGCGTGCCATCATCTCCAGCAGTCTCATCCTCAAGTTCAGTGAAGACCCCGCAACAATCTTCAGGTTGGCGGTCGAATCATCCTCGTTTCTTCTGTGAGGGTAGTAACGTGGTATACCAGCCGGTGGAAGGTGCTGCAGATTATAGTAGAGGGCCTCCAACTTCTTTTGTAGAGAACATGGGCAGTAGACGCGGGATCGGCCATGTACTACATTTGGGCCGCGCATGTTTGCTTTGATGTACTTCTTGATGGCATCTTCCCATGTGCAGGGTGTGCAAGTTGGATCAACAAATGGCAGCCCCAGCTGGCCCATTGTTGTGGTAATGGCGATGTTATCCTCGACCCACGGCCCAAACGGGATGGGATCGCAGAACGGATCGCTCCAGAATTTCTCAAACTTCTCAAAGGCCTGATCAAGTATCTTGTAGGCAAGGTTTGCTCTCTTCTTCGCTGTGGTGGAACTCACTGTGCCGTTTTCTCCAAAGTTCAGACGCCATTTGTCGACGTGCCATTGTGCACTGGCTTTGCCGAAAGCTTTTCGCACAACACGCATCGGTGGTGGTCCCCATTCTGGAAACAGAGGCTTGGGGATATTCAGTGCCATGTAGGGATCGTGTGTGTAGATCCAATATGGATAGCCGCGGGCGGAGTGTTTTGGGACTTCTGGATGGTGGAGGTCAAGCTTTTCCTTCTCGACAATGTGGCGCCAGGTGTTCTGACCGATCGGCTTGGCAATGCACACTAGAACAACTGCATAGGTGGCGAACACGGCGATCTTCTTCAAGTTTCTTCGGACCTTAGGGGGTACGAGTCGAAGTGATTTGTCAACACGCCCTCCAATAGACTTTCTGACGCGGTGGAAGAGTCTCTTTCCAGTGCTCCAAAAACCCCCCTTGTAACTGTGGCTACGAACGGTGGTCTGACGTTGTGTTCGGTCATGACGCGTGACGGGAAAGGAGTATCGACGTCGCCGAGCCGGGTGCGTAACCGCGGAGTTGGAAAGTTGGTTGGAAGTGCTATCGATCAAAGCCGAATCACTCTGCTGCGTGGTGGGATTTGTCTGTCCTGCGATGGCTGTTAGTTGTGTCAAAGTTGACTACAGATGGACTAACCACTTGAGATGGGTTGATCGATGATGTGATCAGAGTTGTTGTCATCACTGGAGGGGGTCCCCAGAGGGTCTGGGTCGTTTACGGCAGCCATACTGCGCTGGACGTCAATGTTCCGATGAAGTGTTAGGAAGGTGGTGATGTTTTGGTCAGTGTCGGTGTATGGTGGGAATTGGTGTGTTGGCAGGCGGGGCTTCTTGTACCACAGGAACAGCAAGTCCACAATGGCAACGTAGCACTGAATAGGCGATCACAAATTAAACAAAGAACGAAGACAAGAATGAAAACGCGCCAAACTCTTTTGCTTGGCTACCGAATCCGACGCTGATGATACGCGCAACAAAGAACCAGAATCCGTTGTCCAGCTATCTGGTCGACGCTAAGCTTTGAAAAGCATGCCTTCAAAGAACTCGAGCCGCCTCTTCTTCCCTGTATCCCCAGCTTTTGTTGCGTGACAAGATAAAGCACCGTCTTCATGTGCAGTTGGTTAGCCGATCAACGAGATCAAATGTTCATGAAACACAGCCCTCAAACATCAACTTTTCGCTCCACAAAGCACATTGCTAAGACGGACACATCAAATCTTCGAACGTACATAAATCCAAGCTATCCCAATGTTCTATGATTAGTAGAAGACGGTAATTCTGTAAGCTTGACCCCCTTTGTGGTTGTCTCCATATGCTATGACGACGTGTACACTACAACCGACATCCAAGATGTCAGATTTGATGAAACTTCCACTGCACTCCTGCGCTGAAGTGATTGGCCCAATGCTTGTAGCCATCTTTTTGCTCCATGCGAGGCTACACACGAAACTCTGCACGACAGAAAACACAGGCCTAGCTACAACCGTGAGATCTTGCGGTCCCGATCTTGGTCTACAAGTATCTGATAGAAGACTCTGTTGAAGTCGTCGTAGGTCAAGGGGAAAAGCCGTATGGTTTGGCCGTTATTTTTTGGATTGAATTCGGCGCGCGGTATGCACAGAATTGAAGGTGTTCCAGGCTCTCTCTCTGCTCCCGATTCTTGATGAAACTTGGCTTGCGCCATTGGGACGCTGTTCTTTTCAGGCAGAATGGTCCACTCCATTATGGATTCCCTGTGATCAATCTCCGCTCCATCGGTCCAGGTCAAGAGTCCATCGTTGTAGTGTACAGCCACGACTCCGGGTTGTTCTGGATCAGTCGAAGGTTCGAGCCAGATCATCAGCTCTTGAGAAAGCCGTAGTGATTGGGTGCGCTGCTCTGTACTGGCACTACGAGCGCTCTGCGGAGATTCGCTCGGTCCTCTTGTTGCTTCTATGTTCAATGCCACCATAGGTAGTACCAGTGACCGGCTTACTCGTGGGCTGTTATCGATGTGCATCAAGGCATTTATCGCCCCTTCTCGCTTCGGTGTCTCATCGTAGAGCATTGCCTTAAGTTGAACAATGTAGATCGGCAAGGAAATGTCATCGACGTAACCAGTAAAGTTCTTCTCCAGTCCAATCAGACGATCCACGGTCGATAAACGTGAGAGAATGTTTCTGTGACTCATGACGAACTGTGAGTACTGAATCACTGTGATTTCTAGCGGGTTATTGGATGTATTGGAATCTGCCGGCGGATCTTCCTTTTGTACAACAGCATTTGCCTTGGCTGAGCTAACCCGCTACAATATACACGTGACATGAATCAGATGATCTCAGGCTGTGTCACACAAACGAAGCACAAGAAAACCCCCAAAAACGTGACATGGCACCTGATCAACGCTCTCAAGATAGCAAACATCTACGTTCCGTTGAAAAGGTGTGCCACCGCCCAGGAAGGTCCTTGCTAAACGATATCCATCATGTCAGAGTCCGACCAAGCCGTCAGCCCCGAGGGGCCAGACAGTAATGGGCGATGGTCAAACGCCGATGTTAAATTACTGCTCCACAATCTTTACCTGCAATTCGAAGAAGAAGTGAAAAAAGCGGAATGCGAGAGCGACAAGTTGATGCTGGCATCCGAGGCTTCGGTAGAGAAGACCAAAAAAGACCTAAAAACACTTCGACGGGATCGTGATACATGGAAAGACCGAGCTGAGGAGTATGAAAGACGCCTTAAGAACCAACAAGAGGAACATCAGCGTGAGAGAACACACCTGATGGACAGTATGAGCAAAGCATATACCCAGGTTCTACAATGTCGAAACAACATACAGCTGTATTGCAGAGTCATCAAAGACAAAGATGAAATCGCGATAGAACGATCGGACTGGAAGTACCGACACTTTGCGATCGAAACGAGCGAGACAACATACAATTTCCACAGGGTATTTACACCAGATGTACCAACTCTCAAGGTATACGAAGTCCTGCAGCCTGTGCTGGAGCTTTGCAAAGAGCAGTCCAAGCATACGCTGCTCGTTGCCTTTGGTCAGAGCGGGTCTGGCAAATCTACAACCATTGCCGAAGGTGACGGCGAGGTTCCGGGCTTGTCCATTGTCCAACTATTGGGGAGAAGCCTTTGGCCCGAAGAGAGCAGCGATAAGTGGCAAGCAGGCTTGACATGGGTCGAAGTCAGGGCCGACGGTGTGTATGACCTCATTAGAGAAGGCAAGACGAAGGAAGACCGGCAACTTGAGTTTCAGACGAGGCGAGTCACAGACAAAACGGGGTCCGAGGACGACATGTACACTTCCAACACCTTCTTCGCATACAAAACCAAGACCATAATGGAGGAAGGTCCCAACGGGAAACAGAAGAAGGACCCAAATCAGCTGAAACGCGCATGGGTGCGCAGCAATATGCAACTCAAGAAACTAATTAAACTTGCCAAATCGCGCCGAGAAAGTAGTCCGACTCAGGCAAACGACAAGTCTTCACGCGGTTGTGCGTTTCTGCAAATTCGATTGCACTTCGACGGTGAGCCGCGCGGTGTCATTACAATCGTTGATTTGATGGGGAAAGAAGAATACAATAAAGTGGGCCAGGCCCAAAAAGCCAATTCTAGAACGGGACATCAAGAGGTCGAAGTCTTCTGTAAGCTACTCGAGTATGTTGCCCTTCACCGCAACCGTGCTGCCACAGGTGCGGCCCAAGAGGGCGTGCAGCTGTCTTCGACCAAACAGCTCAAGACCACGCCAAAAAGAGGCTCCAACCAGACTAAATCAAAGTCGGCCACAGCACCTACCGGAGCTCCAGAACACTGGCTCGACAACTTCAAGCCTTCCATTGAAGGCACTACATTGTTGAAGCTCGTGGACCCTATCTTGCGAGGCCTGATCCCTGGTGCAGGCAACGAAGCACCCCATATCTCCGTGATAGCCCACGTTGTCGATAGCCAAAGTAGATTGAAAGCCAACATCACAACGCTGAAGCGTACCAAGGACTGGGAATCCTCATTTGAAATGGCTTCGGTGGGGAATTGCGCGAAGTGTAGAGACATTGAGGTCGGTCATGTATTCCAGCAGGTCCTGTCATCAACCACAGGTGCTGAACACGCAGAGAACGACCTTCCGTCGCACCATTCCACGTATGACCACACTGACTAGTTTTAATTGTGGGAGAGTCCGTCTGGTGGCGTCAACTCGCACGTGTTCACAGCCAATCTACTCGTCACTACCATGTTGTTCTTATGGTTGTTGAGATAGACGGACCCTGAGTCTGGTATGCTAGACTGTAGCTTACTTCTGGTTGATTGTAAAGAGAGTGTCCACTCCATCGGAAGTGGTGCTGGACACAGTCTATACATTTCAACAAACACCGATATAGGGTGAGGTCTTCTAGACCCAGAGAGGGTCTTGTCTGGAGGCTGCTTGCTGTACCCCTTGTTCATAGGACTCGTAAATGAATTGGTCATCAAGAAACTTCTTAAGTCTTTCGTGTATTTCTTTGATCGTCTGGTCCCATGATCGTGGCTTCGAAGATGCCTATTCTTGTGGTGTGATCATCGCCGAATCTTCATGTGCTATGCTCGATTTCCTGCACATGTGTGCGCCAAAAAGAAGAGACATGTGACACAAATCGGTGCACTCGCATCTTTGGCTCTTTGGGGCCTTCCAAGACGGCAGGGTGCATGGAAGCGCGAATCTTGGCACACACAAATTTCAAATTGTAAGCCTCCGCTCGATCACCAGACTAATGACACTGGATCACAGTACTTCTCGCAAAGAACATAACGCGACAAGAGCGGCCCTGTTCAGCGCTCATCCAGTAAGGGAGGTCAGACCGGCAGCAGCCCAGCCCAAACAGCAAGCACAAGTCAGTCAGCTCAAAGGGAACCATCGGAGCATCAATTCCAGATAGGGCCCGATCAATACGATTCTGTAATGGCAGAAGTCGAGGGTAATGTCTTTCTACACCTGTCTTCGCAAGAAATGTTAGGAGATCAAGAGCAGGGGCGCGAGGTAAGTGCAGGACGTAGTGTCCTCTAGCACTACTCATGAATGGTACTGATATCTGTTCAGGACTTCAGTTCTTTGGCGCAGCAAGACCATCACGTTAGAGTCTATAGCCACCATGGCTCCCAAAACCAGCACTCGATGTTCATCTTGATGCCTGGCGGAGCATCGCTCAACGCACCTCTTGGGACTCCAAAGTCTAGCGAGACCAACAATGGTTCTGCAGAGAAAGCTTCGATTCAACCTATGATGAAGGGCATGCTTCTTAGCCAAGCCTCCGAGGCTGAGAGGAACCGAGTACTTGAGGCTGGAAGAGAAGACTACCTACACGCCCTAAGCACCGCCGTCCGTGACCTTCGCATCCCTACGCAGCGACTCCATGCGCCTGTACGATCCGTTAGCGTCCCTTCCCACACCGATTCTCGCGCACCGTCCCATACCTTCAAGGATTGTAACGTGTCGAAAGGCAAGAGACGGGACTCGTTGCCCGGCAACACGAGGCTACGTCTGTCGGTCAGCCATGCTCCCAAAGGGGGCATTTGCAAGAGGGTGGGACATATCGCTTTCCGGGTCGGCAGAATGATTTTCATTCTTGTTGTCTTAGTTCTCATTGCAGCTTGCTACCTGGCATGGTCGGCGTATCATTACGAATCACGCTACGCCTAACCATGGACATTGGATGGCATACTTGGTGACAGGACAGGATGAATGGTGCCAACGAGGGCCAGGAAGTCATCTCTTGAGGGTATATCAGGTGGCAAGATATTCTGGCATGGCATGTGCTGGATGTACGGAATGGACCAGCCATATGCTGGGGAAGAGTTGTTGGTACATAAGAAAGATAGCTTTCCACATCTCAACTTCTAGGTCTCTATGGAAGTATCGTTATGGGTCACTGTGCTCAGAGCTATTGTCTACTACTTTACAAAGACATGCATGGGTAATTTAGTGTGAAGCCTGTGCTCTTGCAGGTAAATGACAATGTCCAAGCTTGATTCTGCTTGGATGTCGATTTGTCGCATTGCCAATAGGCCGACTCCAGTGTGCTTACAGCAGATAAGCCTGAGAAAATGGTAGCTATATGGATCTTGTAATAGGAGCTTGCCTCACATTCTGGGGTAATACAGTATGTCTGGTACTTACGAGTTCGTGCTGGAAGCGAAATCATGCCATACCAGCTAAACACTAGTTCTTTCTTTTAGGTGGCACGGCCAGATTAGTAAGCGGCGCGAGAAGCATGCGGGAGCCATAAATTGTTGAATGTTTGCCTGCTGAGCCTATCACCCTACCATCCATCTGCGACCACCACTTCAACAACAATCATGGGGTCGGACAGCGATTCCATAGCGTCTAGGCCATCTGTAAGTATCTCTGAGCCGTGCGCGTTTCTTTTTACGAGACACCCAAGTCTAATCTCATGCAGGGAAACCTTGGTTCAAGCAGCGTAAAGACCAACAAGAGTCAGTGCCATCAACGTCCCCCCAGCTGGTGCTAACGTGAGAAAGGACCGCAACGACAGAGTGCCACACACACCGCACGAGACCTGGCAGAGGTTACAAAGAGTCCTTCTCCATCTCCAGCTCCAAGGGGTGCGCATACCCCGCAGCTCTTCATGTGTTTGGCTGATGCGCTTCAGTGAATTTGTCGCCAAACGTACACCCTTCGACTAGGCTCTCTTCGGAGAGTCGCAACGCCGTTGCCTCACCCGCAGGTCGCGATCTACTACCTCGCTTTAGTACGCGTTCCCGCTGGTCCTCAAGTGTTTGGCTGATGTTCTCCAGTCCATACGTCGCCAAGCGTAGATCGCCCCACTGTAACCCCTTCTACGAGTCGCTTCACAGTGGTCCCTGATGCAGATCGAGACACTGTGGCCTCACCCATACGTCGCAGCGATGGTGCGCATCCACTGCTCTTAAGGTACTTGGCTGATACTCTCCAGTCCGTCCGTCGCTAGGCCCAGGTCGCTCCACTGCAAGCCCTTCTGCGAGTCGCTTCATGTCGCCCCCTTCTGCAGATCGATATACTGTACTCTCATCTACAGGTCGCGACACTGTGAATCCACCCACAAGACGCTCCATCGTTACCCCAGATACAGGTGACTCCAACATACTTTCACCTCCAGGTCGCGTGTCTGAGTACCAGATCCCACCCCGTCCCACTGCGCGCCCAGTCACAGACCAAACAACCCCGCCGCAGCCGGTCACGGCATTCGCTGCTCATCAGGCCGAGGTCGTGGCTCGCTGGAACCAAGTCGCGGCCTTTGTCAAGGCTCGACTTCTCGTCTTTGCTGTCTTATTGCTGGGCATACTGGTTCTTCTCTGTTGGTTGCTGTTGTCAAGCCGCGCGATGGATGATGCCGCAAAGTACAACGACACGGGATACCCACCTCCAGATGATGTACCTGGCGTGAAGCCTATCAACAGCCGCTTCTAGGAGGCGTGTGAGATAGTAATGTCAGATACATCGACCGCGCTCGTGGGATAGCGATGGAGTACATGGGTGTGCAGGGTGCGGCAAGATGGACTGCATGTAGCTGCACAACGTTCATACCTAGCACGAGGTCTGCAGGAGTGATGCGGATGACATTCTTGTAGCCAAACACGTAGAATTAAGTCAGACACAGTGATAAACGAGAGCAAATTGATACCCGTGCTGTGTTTTGTGCATGCTGGTGCACTTCAAGCAGTTCCGCCGGTGCTTTCTGCTCGCATCAAGAATCTGACCGCGCTCAAAGCACCTCTTAGCACTCCAAAGTCACTTCAGACCAACACTGGCTCTGCATGTGTAATGATGTATCGGTGCCTGCTGAAATGAATGGATCCTTCCGTCCATGGGACTGATCTACAGCGGCAGCCTGTGACTAGCTACATAATTCCGGGTAGACAGAAGTGACAGTCTGGGAGGCAGTCTACAGGGCAGAAACGTGGACTCTAGCCACTCATAAGGCTGCCTGCATGCTAGTACTATAGTACGTGTTGACCGTCCTACGGTCATCCTATTGTTAGAGGGGTCTGCACGTTTCTGCAGCCATTATAATGTAGAATCTGTGCTCTTGAGAGGAAACGGAAGAGACCTTTTATCAGTCAGCAATAGTACTTTAGAACATACCAGCAAGTAATTTGGACAGCCATCGGCCCTCCAGCTGCCGACCTGCTGCACAAGCCGGCGCGCAGGCACAGATCTAATACAGTACTATACATATCATACTGTCCTTTAGATGCAATGTACGCATCGTGCTCTCATCAAAACGTACAACAGGCAACGCTAGTGATCTACCTCTGTCTATAAGCGCCACCTTTAAACACACAAAGCACCAGTCCGCTGCCTTTGGACGATCCTGATCTTGAAACGACCCTCAAGCCATGACAGTCGCCCCCGTAGTAGGGCCGTGATATCAGGACGGCCATATGAGCTCAGCTCTCCTCCCATAACCTTCGGCCTACAACTACAATGTCTCCTTGACAGTCATCTCTCTTACGGCTCCGTCTCGATCTCACCGGTTCCTCCTATAATAGCGTTGCCGAAGGGAGTATGGCTGAGCTCCTCACATGAATACGGGGCGATGCCATTGCATGTCTGCTTAAACAATGATCCTATGCTCTTTATGTAGTGCAGGTCAGGACGGAAAAGATGTTAAAGGGGATAGAAAGGATAGGGAAAGTTGTGGATCAGAGAAAACGTCCGAAGACATTATAGAATGGCTTTTTAGTGAGAAGCGAGTGAAATAGTGGAGATAGGTAGAGAAAAGCAAGATGTTGTTGTAGAGGCTGCGAGGCGCGCAGAAACTTCCACACATTTTCATCTAAAACCACCCTGATTACACTCTACCCACTATACGACAAGAGCAAGCGCACATCGCCACTCCCTCGACGGTAGTCATGCGGCGCAAAGTGAAGCTTCTCACATTCAGACGTCTGATGCAGACGGAAGAACACCGGCAGAGCTGCAACAAGACGCTGTGCTGTGTTCGGATAATTGCACCAGTATGCACAAAACACGGCAGGCATATCAATGCACTCTAGTTTGTCACTGTTTTCAACCTGGCTCTACATGCTCAGCTACATGGACGTCATCCCCGTCACTCCCGCTGACCTTGTGCTAAGCATGAATTCCATCCACCTACTCGCAATTCCACCCACCTGCCCCTTTCCATTCCACCTCAATCCCACGAGGACGGTCGATGTGTCTCATCTCGCCAATGGCATATGAAATATCCATCCTCGATTCCACACGCCTCTTAGAAGCGGTTGTTGATGGGCATCACGCCAGGGACGTCATCCGGAGGCGGGTACCCCATGAAGTTATACTTCTCGGCACCAAACTTGGCGCGGATTAACGCTACCAACCCGCAGGCGATAATCAG
>JUDZ01009204.1:0-17121 GCA_000812845.1 Stagonosporopsis tanaceti | reverse complement strand
CCCCCCCCCCCCCTCCCCTAGATAACGAATTTGTTCTCTCTTTGACTAAGGTGCAACTATTAATAGAAAGAGATAACGTATCTGCGGGGCACGTGACTGCACGTGACTGCACGTGACCATGCATGTGATTTTCTTAGAAAGTAAGGAGCAAAGCAGCTTACTTATGCTAGCGCGTCTCTATAGTACCCACTCACTTACTGTATCCCCTCCGCTTATACAACCCCCCAAAAAGTTAGCTCTAGCAAAAATTCACCTAAGGTACTCGGGTTTTCAAAACGAGAGTTTGCGGTATTTATCTACTGCATTATTCCTAAGAATGAGTTGTGATGCGAGTTGCGCGAGTTTGTGCTGGCTATAAGTGTCCATCGTGTTAATCTCAGACGGATGGAGTTTGGGAAACCCAGGAGCCGATCGCGAGCTTGAGCCTTCGGAGGTTCGGTCATGGTTGTTTCTTTGCAAGCAGGGTCATGAATTTGACTTTTCCATCTGTACAATGAACTTCAGAATATAAAGAGCCTTCAGTCAATGTGTCGTCGCAGGCAATACGCTTGCTCGGCGGCAATTTCTTCTGCAGCGGCTTCTCTAGCCTTTCACGCAGGAACAGCGACCAGTAGAGCGTGGACGCTGAAACTAATTCCAACTCCGTATCTTTGGAGAGCAGCTTGCTCTTCAGAGTGACTTTCCACTAGACCGAGTAGTGGAGGCGGGCTGGCGGCTTCGCATCGTATGCCTCGTTCTCGTTCCACTGCTCCAGATTTGGCAGTTCAAACTTGACTGAAAGCAGCCTTACATGTCCCATATTACAGGCGGCCCTGCCATGGTCGGTCGCGATGGAGAACTTTAAGTGGAGCATGAACGATTCGCTCCGAAAGGACGGTACCAGGGAAGTGTGACGCAGTAGACATGTCTGAAAACTAGGAGTGGCCGAGTGGGAAAGAGACTGGGGCCATCGACAGACACAAACTTGCAGCGGTTCTGGCAGTGCGTTGAAACAGCATGATACGCAATGTCGTGACGTGTCATGAGTGGCAGCGAGTGTATGACAGCAGGTCGGGTAAGCGCAGTGCGGGCGGAGTGTGCAGCCAGTACGAACAGCCAATAACAGGCGGCCAACGATTGCCAATGACGGGTGACTTCATCGCCTGCATCCAATCCCCACCTTGCCGACCGCCAGAATGCACCCGTTCCTGTCTGGAGCCTCGCGACGTCCTTCGCGCGCAATTGTGATGGATGTCGCCTTTTACATCACTCAACCAAGTCGCCTTCCAATGTTGAGACCTGCAATGACGGCTCTTTGAGATCTGGTTGAAGCACAGCAGCACAAAGGTTAACATTTCGAGTCTGCATATATTTTCTGCACACTTTGACACACAGGCAGGCTCTTGTGAAAGCCTTTGCAGCGTCAGTGTAAGCTGAAGCGCTTACGCCCTTTATATACCCTCCCTCCGTTTCATCCGTGTCCACCACGACCTCGCGATGAGATCATCTCACGCTGTTGCATCAGTAGTATCAATGATGGAAGGTGTTTGGCAACTTGCGGATTTCGAGAAGGAAAGTTCGTGGCCGCAGCATCACTATTTGCTATTCACACGCAGTAGCAGTCTGTCTGCAGGCCTCCTCTTATCTTCCCTGATGGTGACGATGAAAGCTCGAGCGAAGAAGACATCGGCGAAGACTGGCAAACGACGACGCCCTACGACTCGCTTCATCGACCGACCGGGCACCATCTAAGGAACATGTTCCTCGATCGGCTATCCGAGGTGCTTGCGTGCAAAAAGACTGCCATTTCACGCCAGAAGCAGTCCAACGCAAAGCGTGTAGCTGCTGATGCTTGGATTAACTCGGACTGCAACAGTCCAACAACTATTATGTTGGCTAAGAACGAAGGCTTTGATCAACGCGATCGCAGACTGTTGGGGAGGCTGTAGACCTGGCTTCGCGCGATCTCGGCAACGGGTAGAGCTCCTGCCATAGAGAAAGTCACTATTTGGTTCGGTTTAGCCGATAAAGAGGGGCTGATCGAGTACTCTCGCTGCAGGCTGGAATTTATGTGTCTCAGATCAGCCAATGCAGATTGGATGTCGGGAAATCAGGTGCTGATGCTCCACCGACCAGTCGTCTTCAGTGCTTGTGGCGGCTGTGTAGGAAGATCAACAAGAGTGCAACTAAATCTGCCCTCGGCGACAATGTGGACTTGGCCTATGAGCTGCGATGCAGTGAATGACGTAATCTCGACCAAAGTCACTGGCAGACGCGTAAAAGCTGTCCTGATGCTTAGCCGGATTCGTGTGGCGTACGAGTGCTTCAAAACCACTGCTTTCAGCTTCCCCAAACTTGGATCCGTCGAACTCAAGTCAGCAGAATCCCCTCCCAGAATCGGCATCGAAGCAACCAGATTCCGCTCGTAGGAACGAATCCTGGCCGACAGCATTGGCCGTAAGCGGCTCGTGAAAGGCAACTCTGCTCACCGTTACCTTGGTGCATTATGCTTGCACGTTCACGCAGAGATGCAGATCCTTGTTAACCTGGAAACCAAGCCTAAGTGGCGGCAAAGCACCCATCGCCATATCGGGACCAGCAACGAACCATGCTTCTTATGTTGCGAGCTGCTCCGAAGTTATGTTAAGCTCTCCGTGAGCGGCACACGAACCCCAGCCTTTCAAGCTCGGATGTCGCACGGGAAGGTATATCCGCTGTGGACATTACCATCCATTCCAGCTGCTGCAGCGTCCGATGTTGGTCTTTCCATAGCCGCGGCACTGATACAAACATATAGCTACGTCCTACAGTCGCTCTCTACCGACTCTGCAATGCTCCAGCAAGCTATAGCAGGGTCTTCTGCGGGTATGTCCCAGAGTGCCGCATCTGTTGGTAAAGTTCCAAACAAGCTGAAGCGTGACCACCTTGCCCGAGATCGAGATGCGAACTCATGCGCAGTAGGTGATGATGGCGATGATATTTTTGGACCGAAGATGGCGACTGTCTAAGTAACTGAACTTCCTGCAGACGGAAGCAAGCCAAAACTGGTGCCTATTGCCTTCCATGCCCGCGGCCCCTGGAGTCAATTCGTAAAGTTCCAGAGTCTGGGTTCTACCTTGCGCCCGACTTCCGAAAATCCTGGGCATCCTGCCACTTAGACCGCAGGTTCCGCTGCTGCGCCGTCGAGAAACAAGCCATGAAGGAGATTGAAGGCGATTCTTGGATCTATCGTAATGAGAACATTGACCGTTCGGAGAACAAGTGTATCAAGCGGAAGTTGGGCATCGATCGCTTTGACCCTTCAAAGCGATCCTATTACGGAGACATTTTCATCGTCAAGTTTACAGAACATCCAAAGACTTCGGCATTGAGTTTGCCCTTGTCACTTCTAGTGAGTGTGCCACTCCTAACATAATTTTTTCTTGAGACACGTTGTCCTATTCTACAAGAAGTTGAGGAGACCATTGCACTATCCTTTAACACCGGGATCTGCTATCTACACGCTTGCTCCGTCTTCTCCTATTTCATCTAAGGCTACTCTGGGTAACACAGTAACATTTTGATACTGTGCTAATTAAGTCTGTCTGCCCTCCCTATTTGGCTACAACGTAGATTGATTTCTGTCCCTCCTTTGATATACCGACTTATCGCTATTATCTCGCACTCTTATATTCGTAACATGCTCTGGAGTCAAACTGCGGAAAGGTTCCCGTAGAGCTTATATGCAAGGTTTGTATGCTTATTCTGGTTTGTTGCAGATGATCCAGGATCAAATCGACCTGCTTAAATGATCATTTTCTAAGCATTTGCATCCCGCCACCATGGTGGTTGACTTCAACAGCCGCTAGCAGACAACGAACGTCTTTGGAATCATCGTTGCATGTCCGCTGCTTACTCACAACATTCTGATGACTGCTGATCTATCGGTCTTGATATGCCAGTGCAAGAGCACTTTGACTTTGCCTACGGGACAAGCTCTGGTGAGCGCGCACAGGTGTCCTTCTTACGGAGTTGTGCGCTTGACTTGTCTAGGATCTTTCGTGAATGCGACGCTCTATTGGCAGGACATGAAAGTGGATCATATGCACGAGCTGTTCGGACAGCTGTCGTTCCCTGTCGTCAACGTTGACACGCTGGACACGTATCTCGCAACTAGCTACAACGGCGTTAGTCGGAGCCTCAGCCGGGCCGACGTTGAAGAGGGCAACGGAGGGTGAAAGGCCCTGTACAAACTCATGCACTCTCGAGGTTCGCAGGACGAGATGTTGATGAGGGATGCGTAGGTGATGAGCGGATCCCGCATAACCTAAGCTAACCCGTGACAGGCTACGCTGCGTGTCCGCCGACTCTGCAAGAACCGCAAGCAAACTTGTCTTATTCTATAACATCTTGGGTATAGTGTATAGGATTGTATCCAGAATGTCTACTAGACTATCTCTATAGTATAATTTTCTTTTTTCTCTTGAGTGAAAGTTTTGTTTCTTTTCTGAGGCCTTTGATAGGAATTGGATGACTGTGGAAGAGATCGGTGATTGAAGTCCTCTTGTTCCGGATTGCAGATAACAAAATTGCAGTCGCAGGGGATCTGTCCGCCGGCGACAAGTCCTAGGGGGTTGCTTGGAAGAGAAGCCTGATGGCCTATCCGCATGTTGCATCTGCGTACTGGACGGTTAAGGTTCATGGCAGTGAACGCATCCAACACCTCCACGAGGTCACATAGCAGATGCTGAAGTCGCCGCAGCCGATGATCAGGGACTATAACGCCAACGCCAGGGTCCTTCTCTCGCTCATCACGAATCATTGTTTCCTCTCTCTGATATTTCTCCTTCGTTATCGGGTCGTATGCCATGAGATGAAAATCTTCAGGGTTGTTGTGCTCTCTCCACTGGCCTTCGTATAAGCTCTTGAATCGGCGGTAGACGACCCGTTTAAGTTCGTCTCCATACCATTCAAGAACTCTGGACAAGTTTGTAGCGTCCACACTGCCGGATTCGGAGGTTCGCGAGAGCTTGTTCTGGAACCCAATCCAGCCAATGATTCGCAGTTCCTGAGCAGATCCCTCACCGTTGCTGACGACTTCGACGAGGTGTTCTTGCACAGCTAGTATGTCGCCCTCGAACCAACGCATCTCCAAGCTTTCTCGCCCTGCATAATGCATTGAGACAAACTCATTCTGGATTTTCCATAGAAGCTTCTTTAGCAGACCTGCCTTGACCCCTCTTATATGCGCAAAGAGGTGTGTCTTCTCGTTGATAATGTGAACGCTCGCGAAATATCGACCAAGCAAGTACATTGTAAACTCAGTGCTCCAGCCAGATCCATAAGCGCTCGTTGGTTCCGGTGCGTAGTTGCTCTCGTCCAGGATGTCATAGAGCCAATTGCACAAGTCCCAAGACGCACTCACGAGGGGAACGAAGGATCGCGAGAGTGCAGCCTTATTAACATGCGCTTGTCGTCGACGTTCGTTCCATTTGGACATCCAGGCAGTCGTGAGCACGCCTCCCAGAGCCAGGATGCCGGTAACAATGGCCGCAATGATACTTGCGTCCATCATCTTCCCTATCTTCCGCGACTGGGAACGAAGTGGTTTTTGAGCTGAGAAACGGGTGCCCGCGAGGGTACGATGATATAATAGCGACAATGAGCTTTGAGGGAATTGTTCAAGAGAGCGGGATGGGAAAGCTGGCGGATGCTGTACTGGATGTATAGCTGAACGTCGACTTATTCCTATCCCACACAACCGGTCAGTGCGCTGATCTACAGGGCCTGGCCACGTTGGCTCATAGGCTTCTAGACTGTCACTGTTCAGCGGCAAGTCGGACCTCTTCCTCACGCTGAACAATGGTTGGATCTCGTCTCCGGTAGCTGCGCTAAGGGACCGGGCAGCACGAGCCGACGCGGTCGTGAACTGTGTGACCGTGCAAGGGGAAAGGCTTAATATGCGGCTGAAATCATGAGTTAGGGCCTAGACGTACGACTCAGCTCTTGCATGGCGCGCCTTTCGGACGCCACGCCTGATCAGAGAGAAGATCGGCCCAAAATCACAGCTGCGCCCATCACTTAACCTTCTTTCAGAACAGAATCTAGATGCTCATGGTGACTTGTGCTCTCACCCTCTGCATCAATCAGACATGCAAGACGATTTCGGACGTCAGATTTCAGCTTCTTGCTCTAGCACGTGCGCGAGGGAATTATGGATGATTTTCTTTGCCAAGAGATCTAGTGCAGATGTGCGCATGCGGCTTGCATTAGTTGAAGGTTAAGTTCTACTAGTACACGCCTCCATTGCTAACACTTCGTGCGCATGTTCTTTCTGCATTGAGAAGAGCTCCAACTAACAGGCCAGAGACCACATCGACAACACACGCCATGCTTTTGCTCGTCGACGTCGAGGGGTCTGGCAAGTAGGACAATGGCATCAAAACCGATGATCCGTCCGGACGCTCTGCACAATCAAGTGACTATGTAGCATGCGGCTATAGTCCCTGCGATTGCAGATAATCTTAACGCCAAGTGCAAGAAGGCCTACGACATAGTTGTGAGACAATTCGTGCGCTTGCCTCGGGGCGATTGATACAATCGACGCGGTCGGTGAGGTCAGTATAGTGCATGTAAGTAATCCTGGCCCTGTGTTCAGTAGATAACGTCAACGTGGGTGATGATAGAAACTGCGCCGGCCAAGGGCGGGGAAGGAAGGCTGCAAGGTGTTGAGAAATACCTTTTTAGACAGTGTCGAACTAGTGCTAGCGATAGTAGAACTGACAGCTTGCAGTACTCGCTCTCGAATAGCCGGCGGCACATATATCTGCAGAGGGCTGGTAAGCCAACGATAACTGTGTGGATTAATTAAGTGAGTAAATAGGAAGCCAAAGGAAGTACTCTGCATGGTGTTCTAATGGGTCACGTGACCTAATCACGTGACGTGGTTTTCGGCTTTCAGCAACATCATGCGTCGATCCAAATATCACCCACTCCGCCGAATCGTGTATCCTGCACCACGCCCACGTGGCTTGGTCCTTGGCAACAGCTTACCTGAACATTCTGTTCTTTAGACTCGATGCGTGGTGATGGGGGACGATTGTGATGAACCAAGGCTAGCACTGCGCAGAGCAGACGTAGCGAGGAGGTCAGCTCAGCAGGCATTGGCTAGCAATGGTGTTGAGCGCGGAAGAGACCGACCACACAATAGCATATCAAAGAGAACATCTCAGCGTGGAGCGAGATCGATCGAGAACGTGGCCAACGTGCGATGCTTACATACGTGCTTCAATGCGCTTTTAGGCTTTCTGTTTGCTATTCAGAGTAAGAAGGTGTAGTGTAGTTGGTGAGAAAAGCGTTGACTGGGCCTAGACGTTCTGCGCCGAGCTCCGTGCTATGGCGCAGTGGTTTTAACTCGATGCGGTTACCATGGGCCCCGGACTATCGGGCTCACGTGATCGACTTCGACACTCAACGTGTTCTGTTGTGATGCTATTCTAGAGGGCTTGAATATCTTGACTTGCGTCACGTGTGTGTTAGTGCTAGAAGATCCTAATAATGCTGAAGCTTAACGTTGCAAGAGTACTCAAACCGCTGTTATATTGATACCCCTGGCTGCGTCGCTGTGGCAAATTTACATTCGTGACTTGTCCCTCAACTCACTCAAGTTTAGATTGGTATCACGACATGCGCTTTCCACTTTGGAGAGCTCTTGACAACACTGCCTTTCCAGACACGACTCGTTACGCTTTATGTGGACCCATGCTTTGCACACTTCTCCAGCTGTCAATTTACCCGACCTCAAAAATATACTGTCAACGACGCGGCGATTGTATCAGCGGTCTTCTGTCAAGGCGCGCCAGCCAATGTAGAGCTCTGTCGGGGAACAGCGGTGGTGATCCGAAGAGAAACTAATCATCTGCCAAGCCAGAACGCATTGGTGCGCGACCGCGACAATTACCAATCGATATCTCGCAAATTGTGACTCAGTTCAAAGCATGAAAGTGACGTAGTAGAGTTCCACAAGTCATGTGTGAGCGCTTACAGAGCGCAACAATGATGTTGCCTGGCTGTCCAAGCTGCGGCTCCAGCACCGCACAACAGCCCCCGGGCTATTCTTGTACCCTTGCTTGCCGATCAGTAATACAGACTCTGGAATACCTAGATAGTGGCAAGAATATACCATAAGATTCTTTGAGTTACCACTACTCCGCTCGGTATAGTGGCTGGGACGGAGTTCATTGTCACTCTTGCAAAAGTAATCAGAGTGCCTGGAAGAGCGGAGTATTCTTCCATTATACATAAGTTGCCGCTATCAGCTCCTGAGCCTGTCTCCAACCCTCATGTGAATAGCTGATCTTGTTTCAATGGCAGAACACCCCGTGACGAATCGCCTCTTAGCCAACAATGCCACATGGCGTCCAACATGGCCGACGCCGGTCACTATGGAGCTGATGAGAACGTCTCGAGCGTCGCCCTTCGACCCTCTTCTTATAGGTCAGCTTACATAGGCCAAGCGCTGTCTTGAACAAGCGACGTTACTGATACATGTAATAGTCACCTGCATGGATCCCCGGTGTGAACCGACGCAGTTTCTCGGAAGTGGTAACGGTCCATTTGCCACGGCCAGCAATGCAGGTGGCAGGGTCACATCGGACGTAATACGTAGCCTTCTCGTCTTCCGAAGCCTGTTTGCTGCGAGCGAGAGGAAGGCTGTAGCTGTCATCCACCACACCGGTGAGTAGAAGTCTAGCTTGGTGGCGATTTTTCGGGTCACAGATTCGCACGATCACTAACAACGCTCCTAGACTGTGGTATGGCACACTTGAGTGATGAAGGCATCAAGAGTGACATCAAGGAACGGACTCCATCGGAAGCTGCACGTGGAGATGTTATCAATTTTGGTACCTTTAAGTTTGAGGAGCTCGAAGATACGTTAAGACATGATGTGCAGGTATTGAAGGATGAGAAGATGCTGGAAGGGGTGGACATTTTAGGTTTCATTCTCATCACTGAAACGGGAGAGCTAAAGTCTATTGGTTAATATAGAGGATGTATATACGTTCGAATGTTGCACACCAGTCGCATACGACTTCTTTACAAGGCACCAAGAGCTCGATGAGAGCTATAGTATCTGCTCTACCCCCTTCCCCAAGTTACTCGATGCATCTTTAACAAGTGCTGCCAATTGTGCACACTAAGAAAATCGAGCGTCTGGTAATAATGCCATATCATTAGTGCCACGTCGAGTAGAATCTGGTGCTTCGATGAGCCAGCACGTACTGTCAACCCATTGATTCAGCAGCCCTCTCCCCGTTTGTATGGAAAGTTCTTTGCATCGCGCGCAAATCTCACGATTGTTTGGGGATACTGCCTTGTCGCTTGAGCAACGCGGCCGACGTGTGGGTGAGCCACAGTAAGACCGTTCAACCCCGCTAGCACGTTCCCAATGCCCTATCTCCACCGGCATCTTGGAATCCCCTATCAAAGCAACCGGTTATGGCTTTATCTCTGTCAAAGTCACAGGAGAAGCTTCGTCAGTCCTACAGAGGGGATGAATTTCCCAATTTGAAGTTCTTTGCCAATGTCCCAGTGTGGAGTCTACGATTGATACAACAGGAGTCTTCGATCTACCTAGATCATCAAAGAATCTTACACTACAAATAAGAGACCGTCCAGGAGAAGTCGTGTACACGAACATCCCATCAAAGTAAGGAGGACATTGATTGCCCGTCTGACAGTGGATGAAGATACGACTGAGTGCAATCTTGAGCTCCTTCGCAACATTCGACCCATTTCCCATCCTCAAACCTAGCTCAAATGACACTTTCTACAGACAGTTGACTTTCGCAACCCATCTCCCTACTTGGACTTACATCTCGGCTTCACCGTAGTCTCGAACTCATCGTTCTCCTTCTTGAAGCCGCTTCCAATCTTGGCAACATCCGTATCCTTTAGAGCTCTCTTTTTGCCCGCAATGGACGCAACATCTTCCCTATTCCTTCCTGCACCACCCGTCAACAGTCCCAAAATCTCCATAGGCGCCGATGAAGGATCCTGTACAATCGATGCAATTGTCAGCGCGACATTACCTGCGTCCGCCACAGCCACGACGCCAGTCATGATTACATCAACAACCTCGACTTCAGGTGCAATCTCGTCAAGGAACGGAATGAAAGCAAACACAGCACCAAGGATTTCGAAGATGAGCTTGATCTTCTCTTCCTTCTTTTCTTTCTCGCCCATTGATTTCGCCACAGACATGGACTGGACGGCTTGATCGACCATAAAGACGGGCATGGAAAACGCCTCGACGAGGTCCAGCGACGAGCCGTTCCAGATACCGTAGTTGAGGTCCATTTGTTGCGCGAGAATCGTGTTTGTCAGCGACGCGATAGCAGGCAGGGCCTTGGCGATCGTGTCCTTGGGATTAGGTACGTCATAGTTGTCCGCTGCTTGGGGCTCATTGACCCATTTGCGATTGATAACTTCGCAATCTAGCGATCGGCTACATGACCTGCCACTGCTGCTTTGTTTATGATCGCCAAATTTCACCCATGACTTTTGGATGCCGTATGTTGACTGTAGGGCGTCGTAAAAGCCCGTCTCGTCTTTGAGCGTGTAGGTCATGGTGAAGATGTCGGAATCTATTAGATCCGTCCAGGAGAAGGGACAGGCTTGCGTTATGGTCGGGCCATCGCCAGATAAAGTGCAGTCAAAATATTTGTTGCCAGGTCCGCCGCCGGGGTTACCAGAGGAAGAGCCTTTCATAAACTCTTGGATCATCTGAGGGACAAGGTCCTTCATGTACTTCTGGTAGTAGCCGAAGACTTTATCGTAGCCGTTGTTGGCATCATTGTAGTTGACCATGGCGGTGCGTAGCACAGTCCCAAGCGTATCCATGGCATAATAGTTCATGCATTGATTGGGGAAATTTCCAGAGTCGGCGTTCAGATCGGCCATGGTGGCATAGCGCTTCGTCAGATCACACTTGCTCTTTGTTGCACAACGTGCACTTGTATCATCGTCCGTACAGCTGAGGACGACAGGACTGGAGCTGTCGAGATATCCCGCCAAGGCACTCCAAAATGGGTGGCCAGATGCCTGCGTATTCGGCTTGGCTAAGATATCCACATTGGGGCCGCTAATCATCTCGACTGAGCCGATGGTGATAAGATTCCAGATATAGAAACCGCCGTTGTTTCCATCATCGTAGATGAGACGCTGCTGACAGTTTTGCGTGTCAACGCAAGACTGTCCGTAATTCTCGAACCAGGAGTATAAGCCTGCCCCAGCAATGGTGACGTTGGATGAACTTTGCATGAGCACAGCCCAGGCAAAGTCGCACATAAGTGAAGTGCCGTTACAGCTGGTATCCCCGAAGACAGGGTCACCACTGAAAGTTCCCACTGTGGACTTGTAAGGTCCTGGCGAGATGGTACCGGGGGTGTACTGATAGTAAGGCGATTCAGTCTGGATCATGCCGGCGAAAGTGTTCGACGCATTGGCGAAATTGTACTGATACATGATGGAATGCTCAGAAGCGGTTCCATAAAGCCAGTTGGGTCCTTCGGATTCAATCAGGATGCCTCGGGCGCCACCGATAGTAATTTGGGTATTCTGGGGATCATCGATATCGTGATCTGCAACCCAGGCCCAGACATTCTCAAAGTATCCGTTAGCACCAGGGGTGATGTGCATCATCATGTTAACAGCAATGCACCCGGTCTGGATAGAGGGCGTTGAAGCAGGGCATTGGGCGACTTGGAGATTGGTACCATAGGCCCCGCCAACACGAAAGTGAGTATCCCACATGCCCACGGATCCTTGAGAACTGGCCTGAACGTTCCACTCCACCATGATGAGACCTGGCAGGGCACCAATTGATGTGAACAGGATATCCGAAATCTCCACGGTTCCCGAATCCCCTTTATTACCGACTTGGATCATGACCTTCGGTGAGTTCAGATGCGCGAAGTAATCTCCAGAAGCGACCAGCTGAGACCAAATAGAACCTGTCATGCGAGTATGTGGGGGGATAACGACGGTAGAAGTGATTATATAAGAACCGGCAGGGAAATAAATGAGATTAGAGGTCGTTGCGAGAGCGAGAGCAGACTTGATCGCGTTTGTGTCGTCTGTCTTGCCGTCACCTTTTGCTCCATGATCCTTGACGCTGATGATACTGCCAGCCGAGAGTTTCTCATATTGGGGCCGACTCTTGGTGAAGTAGTTGTTCTGAGAGCTACGTCCAGAGCCTGTAAGGACGTCAGGACGCTTGGGCACGGACACGGTATACTGTCCATAGTTTCCACCGTTCAACTCGACGTTACCAATAACGGCAAAGTCAATATCGTTGCTCGGCAGTTCTACGAGGGTGCTTCCATGGTCATATGTAATAGGTTGGAGCACACCTCCAAAGGCAACGTTGTCCAAGGTGATGATAGAGCTTTCCAAGACAGTCTTGTTGAATGTGGCTTGTATACCAACATCTACATCGAAGAACTCGGTGTCCATGACGTAGATCGATCCGGTAATGGCGCCACCGCCATCGGAACCCTCAGGATTGAGCAGACTGATGCCGACCGGTGCACTGCTGAGGAACAGCCCGGACCAGGTCCAGCCCCAGTCCCACAGGAGACAGATGCAAGCCTTGAATTGGTTAACGAACTGGAAATTGCGCACAGTGTACTGCTGATTTCCTCCGTCTGGTAACACCAATCAGTTTCTCCTTTCAAAACGTCGCGATCACACTCACAAATGCCATAGGCACCACCGACAATAGTAACATCCGACATGAAGCCTCCACTGCCGTTTTCAGTGAAAAATCCCATTTGGGTGTTATTGCGACCATTGATTGCGGCAATCGAGACGTTCGTAACAGAAGTCGCCTGGCCCACTTGCCAGTGAATAGCAGCCATCGAGTCTGTGGTCGTGCCACGGATGTCAATGACGAAATTGCGAATCTGTCGGTAAAAGTTCGATTGCTACGACGCATAAGTTCTTGCACACTATAGACTTCTCGGACCATTGCAAACTTACCACAACATACCATTCTCCACCTTTCCCGTTCGGGATGTAGACATCGCTTTGAATCGCTCCTGGTTACGATGTGAGCTAAACGCAACTAATTAGGAGCAGTTGCAGGCGACGAACCTAAACCAATGAAGGATGGTGTAGTCTTGATGATTGGATAGTCATTTGCCTAGAGCCAACTGGTCAACATGGTTCCTTCGGCGGCATAGGGTAAGGGTAGGTTTTACATCTCCGACAAGTTGAGAGTAGTAGTAGGCGTTAATAGGCGTCGAGATTAGGTAAGTTCCAGGAGGGAAATAGATCAGAGTTCCTTTGACGGAGGATGACAAACAGTTCTCGCCACAGTTTGCTCCGCTAGCAATTGCCGCATTGATGGCAGCAGTATCATCAGTAACGCCATCACCCTTGGCACCATACTTGGTGACATCACGAAAGACCTGCGATGATTTAGAACTATGAGGCGTGGCCACGAGAATATTTTGCTTACTGCGTATGATGCATCGTAACCCATGGGAGGGAGACCGTGCCCAGACATAGAAGCAACCCAGTAGGGCGCTCCTGTATCGCGCTTTTCGTGGCCACTGATGATTGTCTCATTGCCACTTTGGTCGATGTTCACCGGTTGAGGAACCTTGAGAAACTCATTGTAGCTATTGTGTAGCGTTCCATTTGCTGATTGCTTTGCGGCTGTATGCTCTGCAAGCAAAGATGCGGCAGCCTGAAGTTCTCCTGTCAAAGAAGGTGTAGGCGGAGCGCCATCTTCAATTGCACGCCTTTTAACAGAAGGCTTAAGGCGATACGTGTTGCGTCTGGGATTGGCAACGCGAAAGCGATTGTATTCCTCCTGTTGAACAAGAGCAGCAGCTACAAGAGCTTGAGCCTTCTGCAATTCGGAAGACGAAACGTTTTGAGCTACAGGGCTCGAAACCGTCGAGTTAGCAAGAGCACGACGTTGGTGCTTGAAATAGACTGGGGCTTCCGGCTCAGCGTGTACAATCGCAGAGCCAAGTAAGACAAGGATATTGAAGAGAAGGATGAACGCCAGAGCTGAAGGGCGTTTGGTGAGGCTGTGCATCATGGTGATATGGCACGGCGATGACTGGCCTCGACAGATTGTAAGAGATATTGAGTGAGTGACTGCGAAGGACGGGAAAGAGCGATGGCCAGTGATTAGGCTAGAACCATTTCAAACGAAGGGATAGAAGCCACGATCGAACGGGTAGTGGTGTTCTAAGGGAGATTTCTCCACCAAGAGTGGCAGTTGTGCAGCTTTAAAGGTCTGAATGCTGTCTCCCTCTTGGAAAATGACACCAAAGTCCACGACCGGTCAACCGTTCGTACATTGGACAATGAGCTTCTCAGAAGCTAGTCCGTCCGGAAAAATTTCGCTCTGATGCATCGATTTGTCCGCAAGAGCGGGCACATGCATCGTGTCTGACCATTATTGCGGTCTAGACCTGCAAGCTTCGCGGTTCATGTTACATCAATAGATTTTTCGTCACGCGCGAACCAGAGGGCGTTGATAAATTATGGGAGGCCTTAGGAACCTATCCTTAATTGCTGACCGGAATTTTGTTATCTCTTACATAGAAAATGTTGTGTAGGGAAGTAATTAAAGCTAGAGTTAGGATGCCGCTTAGCAGCCAAGCTTTGACCAGGATGCACACGGAAGCCAATCTCGCTTATGGTCAGCTTGGCGGTGCTTGGTACAGCTTAAGATAGCTTATCTCTCAAAGAGGCTTAGGTATCACAGCCATCTTGTCGGAGCACGGCTGCGACTCTGCATTCGAGCAACTATTGCGGCAATAAGACGCAGGCAACCTACGCTAATGCAGATACTAGTGTACATCTCAGGGTCGTCGAGACCCTGACTGTGCCGGCACGGGTCGGAGATGAGAGGGCATCCAAATGCAGACTGTTTACCGTTAGGCGGTCGTACGCATTGACTCTCCTCAGTTGGTGTTTTTCCTAACGTACATGACCCAGAACATTCGGCTAATTACGAGGATACAAGGATGGTGGAAAGGTAGACTAGTTCGTTAACGCCATCCACAACGAGCATTCCGTGTCAAACAGATATCAAGTCGCACGTCTGCCTGGTATTGCCTCGATGCAGAGGACGATGCTTCTTACCCTCGACGCGTAGGGTCAAAATCTCAGAACTCGGTATCATCTTTGTCGCCCACTCTCGTTAACTACTCAACACACGTACGTCTTGAATGAATTTTCCTCCCGCCATGTGAAGATCGTTAAGACCTTTCTTGTCAGAAGACTGACCACCGCCTAGAGTAACCTGAATTGCTTCTACTATCGTAACCATGAAGCTGTTGGTGCTTACACTCTTTACCCTACTCTCCTTGGTCATCGAAATCGCGGCCAACAACGAATCGATTGGCAGCGAAGTACTGTATTTCTACTATGTCTACAAGATGCAGTACATGAGCGGCGAAGCTAGGACCATAGCTACAGCATGCAGGTCTGGTGGAGATATGTGCTACTTTGACGACTTTGTCAGACACATTATGGAGCAGTCGTTTACTCACCAATACCGACCCAAGTCCGGTGACCATACCAAGACACCTTCGCAGTCTAATCTCGCCACCTTCAAACAAGCTATCACGCAACAGTCCGTGAGTTACAGGATGGAAAGACTGGTCGCCCACCTGCAGACTGCAGATGGAGGGGACACAGCCGGGGCAGCTCGATCGCAGGCTGCTCTACTCGAAACGATGTTGGGTTCAGCCAACAACGCTATCGATTCTGGAAATGCCCTGATCACCGATGCAGAATCGGCACATGAGGCTATCGAAGACGCCATGCTAAAGCGCAGTGATCAGGCTATGACCGCCGTCGACAATTGGCTTGCCAGGGAGCTCTCGGAGGACGAGCAACGCTATGTGAGCAAGACTGGTGCTATTGTCGACTGGAAGGAGACACTCGACAGTGTTGATACGGCCGTGGAGTCGGGTGAACTCACCCACGACGAAGGAGAAGCACTCAAAACTAGAATGACAACCATCAGCGGACAATTTGGTCGGGACACGGGGAATGTGCCCACATCCGACCTAACGCATCTATCTATACTGCGTGCTCTCCAGGACTCTAGCACGCAAATCCAGACTGGTGTTGACCGAGGCGATGCGGAACTGGATGACAAGATCCCTCCACCCCCTGAGCCTGTATCATCGTGTTCTTCCTCAGATTATGAAAGCAGTTCATCCGATTCTGAGTTCAAGAAGCGAGGAGCAAACGGATTTTCTGCCAAGATTTTCAAGTCTGCAAAAAGAGAGTCTGGTGTTCTTGCTAAAATCCTAGAGGCCCGCCAGTTACAGTCAATCAGTGTATCAAAGGTTGGTACGATGGTGGGCTCCTCAACCTCGTCAACTATTCCTGCAATTGGGTCGAAGCCTCCGACTACTTCTTCGTCATCCTCGCCACGATCGTCACCATCAACATCATCATCACCATCACCTACCACATCCAGCAAGAGTTTGGTGAAAACGAACACGGGATATGATATGGCTGTCACTACTGTATTCTCTGCGTCTCCAGAGTGCACTGGAGGCATTACCACCATGGCTACAGACACTGGCAATCTCTGGCTCAACGTAATCGACCCCGTGCCAACTGTAAGGATGACGCAATGCTACCCGAGCCAATTCGTCGCCAGTGCTCTTGCGACAACAACTCTGCCACCATTCAGCCAGCTCGTTTGCCCGGACCAATGGGAGTCGTACCATGCCAATTCTACATATGTCGTTTGCTGTCCAAAGTAAGTTCTCATGTGCAGTATAGTTCGAATCCCGTGCTAACAGATTTCCAGCGGATTCACACTCCGGGCCCCACATTGGTCTGAAACAGCCCGTCCTGGTCGAAATGCCTATTGCAGCTCTGTCGTATGGCCAAGCGTGATTATGGATGTTACAAGCTATGATGCGTCTGCCTTTGTCACTGTTCTTCCCGAGACAGCTGGCACAGATGGTAATGTCGTGTTTGCCACTGCGTTTGACGGTAATACCTTCGCTCCTCTGACTCTAGCATCGTTGTCTTCACAGTCAGCCATCGCTTCCAAGTCATCTTCACAATCGGTCATTTCTTCGAAGTCGCCGTCCCTACCAGTTTCTTCAC
>JUDZ01009203.1:0-17112 GCA_000812845.1 Stagonosporopsis tanaceti | reverse complement strand
GAGACATGACCGGGATTGTGTAAAAGCATTTTGGGAGCGATATGGAACGGCACCTGGGTGATGATCATGGTAATGCAATGCAATGTTTATGATAGACCGCGACATAGATGAATGAGGACGACCAGTTGACAAAGACAAGCTAGATACACCCCGAGTACGCTAACTTCTTCTTGGCATTTATTGACGGCAATTGAGTGTAGCATCAATGTGTTTCTCCGCGTCGTCACTTCTACTGGCGCTACGACGACAGCTGTCGACGCTACTGCAGGAACGTTACGCGTCGGAACCTCTCCGCGTCATGGACGTCAGACAACACCAGATTCCAAATCGAGTGCTGATCTCTGGTACTACAAGCTCGACGGTCACTGTTACATCATGGCCACGGCGGCGGATATATAGGGGCTGGTCTGCAGACACCGTTGCCCTTCGTCTTGCAAAAGTGCAGAGTGAGAATAGTCATGAGGTCCATCCTGACAACAATCAGTTTGCTGGCATTGGCTGCAGCCCAGGTCACGTTCCAGAACTCCTCGCAAACCATCCTCCGCGTCGACTCCGGTTCCTATGGCCCAGAGATCGAGGAAGTCCATTACTACTACGAACAATGGCCCATAGGTATCGCAGTATCATCCGCAGGCCGCATCTTCGCAACCTACACTCGCGGAAACTACACCTTCACGCTCGGCGAAACCGTCAATAAGACAGCCGAGCGCCCATACCCATCCGCCGAACTGCAGCTCCCAGTCAGCCAGCTGAACACGACATGGAACGGCATCCCGTTTGGCAGCGGGAACAGCACAGCCTTGATCTCTGTCCAGGCCGTGTACATCACGCCCGCAACCGCGTCCCGCCCCGAGACCCTCTGGGTCGTCGACACCGGCCGCCCGACCATCACCGACGCAAGCGGTGCCCCCACAATGCCCTACGCGCAACCCGGCGGCCCTAAAATCCTCGCCATCAGCCTGTCCAACGACACCGTGTACGCGACCTACACTTTCCCCCCCTCCGTCCACTTCCCCGACTCCTACATGAACGACATCCGCTTCGACCTGCGCCCCAACGCAACCCAGTCCGCACAAGGCGTAGCCTACATAGTCGACAGCAGCGACGAAGGCCGCCCAGGCTTCATCATGCTCGACCTGGGCACAGGCGCCAGCTGGCGCCGCCTAACGCAGCACCCCAGCGTTCTGCGCGTCGACCGCGACGTCCCCAGCTACCAAGGCCGTCCCTTCTACCAGCGCACGCGCGGCCTCGGCGTGCAGACACTGCGCGAGGGCCTCGACGGCCTGCAGCTCTCGCCCGACGGCGCGCGCCTGTTCTACTCCGCCCTGACCTCGCCCACACTCTACAGCATCCCAACCGCGAACCTGCTCGCTCCCGCCTCGGACCCGCTCGCCGACCTCGCAGCCGCCAACAACGTGTCCTCGCACGGCCAGCGCGGCGGGAACGCGAATGGCTTCGAGGGCGACTCCAACGGGCTGGTCTACCAGCTGATGCCCGAGCACAACGCCATCTACTACTACGACCCTGCGGACCTGCAGACGAAGCCGTTTGTGCGCGATCCGAGGATTATTTGGCCCGATGGCGCCAGTGTAGCCGCCGACGGGTACATGTATGTGAATGTGAATCAGTTGCCGTACCAGCCCATGTGGAATAATGGGACGGATTTGAGGACGTGGCCGGGCGCCGTGTTGCGGTGCAAGCTTCCTGGGGGCGGGGCGAAAATTGAGAGTCTGGGGTGAAGGGGTGAGAGTGTGGAGGGAGCATGCCTGCGACGCTGCGCAAGGGCCAGGTCGTGACAGCCCCTGCTGTGGCTTCTTGGTTGTTCTGTGAGGTTCACGTCTTGAACGGGAAGTGGTTGCAACATGTGTTCAAGTGGCTGTGTTGGCAGCGAACCACTCGGCGACGACACTACTCCGAGAGCATCGGAAAGCGGTTTTCAGTATTGTGTGAATGCAGTCATCATTCCGTCTCTACAACACCAATTCTAAACACGACACAACCTCCCATTCTGCGTTTGAGTACCCTGCTCGCCATCTCGAACCTCCCACGCCTCGCTCCCCACAGCCGTGGTTGCATAAAACACCCCCCTCGGGTCCCACTTCTTCTTGATAGCGAGCAGCTTGGGGTAGTGTGTTGCGCCGTAGAAGTCGGTCTGCCAGTCCGGCTCCTGGATGTCCGCTTCGTTGAGATACACGCCGCCGCCTGCTGAAGCGGGGGCCACTTCGCGCCACGGCGTCATCATGTCGAACGTGAGGTGATCAGACGCATTCTTCAGTTCAGCGGGTGTGGCGTTCTCAGGGACCACATTGGCGGTGATCAGGAACGATTGTGTGTTGCGCCAGGCTTCGTTGACGGCGTTGTCGATGTTGAAAGGGTTGCCGGGAGCCATGTGGTAGCCGCCGACGGATGCACCGGACACGACTGTGTTCTTGATGGTTTCGTAGAACGAGGTAAATTTCTCGGGTGTCTCCCAGAGACTCTTCGGGAAGAGGCGCGTGGCTTGGCGGATTGTGGTCATGCCCAGGGCGTCTTCGCCCCATGAGCCCTTGTTTGCCGAGTAGAAGTCTTCGTAGAATGTCGTATTGGGGGCCACGGAGATGTTGAGTGCCTTCAGCTCATCGAAGAAGGGCTTGGTCAGGCTATTGAATGACTCGATGGTATGATTCGGGGCGAAGAAGGGCGTCATTTGGAAGTCGAGAACGGTGCCGTAGTTCCAGATCCAGAAGTAAGAGTAGGTTCCTGCATTTGTGAAGGTGGGAAAGCGTTTGAAGTAAGCGTTGATTGCTTTCCAGAAGTTCACCGAGTTATCCGGTGCTGCCTGGAAGGAAAACACAGACTTTGTAACCTTGATCCTTGGATGTGCTTTTGCGATCACAGAAGTCACAACGCCAAAGGTCGAGCCTCCACCGCCACGAAGGGCCCAGAAGAGATCGGCGTTGATTTTACTGGAAGCAGTGACGAAGCGGCCGTCAGCAGTAACAACCTCATACGCGAGTACTTGGTCAGCTGCCATTCCGTATATCGATGCTAGAGGAGAGTGTCCGCCTGCACAGCGTTAGTAACAATCGCGTTTCAAGACTCAGAAGACCAACCTCCAGCGAGGTATCCACCCGCCCATCCTACAGTTTCGCAGATTCCCGCGAGCACTGTCACATCATTGTCGCGAGCAGCTTCGAGAATCTCGAAGCCCTGGACACCAGCACCAGCTTTGAAGGCTGGGCCACTGTAATCACCACTCTTGTAGTTCTTGATGAACTTGATATCCTTGAGGTTATGGGTCCAGATGTTGAGCGCACCAGCACCGCTAGACTTGCCGATGTAGTCATGGCCAGTGTTCTTGACGACTAGTCGCAGGTTGAGGTTCCGAGCAAAGTTGATACCGAGCTGGATTTGTGCAACATTCCTGACGTCGATGGAGTAAGACGGGTAGCCACCAAGTGTGCAGGTGCCACTGGGATCGTCGGTTGGCATGCATGTGCGGCCCTGGAAGAGCGGCCACATCATGGACGTGGGATCGCTCGTGCTTTGTCGTGTTAGTTCATGTCACGTTGTTTTGCGTTTGGTCGACTAACTGAAGATCTGCTGTCATGAATCTTGCGGAGATGTCCGCACATTTTGCTGCATCGTAGACGCCAGAAGTCTTGTAGCAGGGCGCAGCAATGGGAGTTGTCTTGATGAGCGCTCCGCCCAGCAAAAGATCCAAACCAAACCAGATCAATGATTTGGGATAGTTCCAATCACCCGGGAATGTCTTGCAGCTCCCACTACGACGGGATAGTGTTGTAGCGTCCGAGCCTACGTCGTTGCCAAAGTCGACCAACGCAAGTAGGTCGGTGACGTTCGCGGGAACCTCGATTTCTCTCAAGACCTCCTCGGTCAATTGTACAGCCTCGACATCGAAGAGACTGACTCCAGCAGGTGAGTCTGTCGATACTGTGGTGGCGGCGGGTGCGTTTGAAGTGTCGGAGCTTGAAGCGTCGCGACTGATGACTGGGCTGGCAACGGTGCCGACAGCAGCGCAAGCAAGCAAGAAGACGGAGTGGCCACGAACAGTCATTTTGGCAGTGAATGACTGCGGTATGGAAGTCGTGGTGTTGATTGCATTTTGCTGCGAAGCACCTGCCTCTTAAACCTCACAGCCTTCGGCCCCATCCTTTCAGCTGCGGCCATGAGATCGTCCGAGAGCGCTCCAGGCAAAACAGGATGCATTAGTCATGCAAGAACTGAGATCGTGTATAGCATGGTGTGGGTGTCGGAGTCAAGTCGCCGTGGCGTGGTTACCAGTAGTTCAGGTTGGCGTTGCCGCTTCGTCCAGAAAGGGAAGTCACTCCTCGACTCTGCAGCAGCACCACTCGCCCACACTCCTGCATTCCTTCCGTCTCGTTCACATCCTCGAGAAAAAAACCGACTTCTCCACCATTGGCGAGGACCGTTGACAAGGTGAGTGGGGTTCGGTCTGTAGGTCGCGCGGAAGTGTCCGATTGGCTGTCAATCACGGAGATTGAGTTGCCGTGCTGCATCCTTCGGGCAAAAATGCTAATGCAAGTCGACGGCACAGCAGTCCTTGGATTGATATCAAGATGAAGATCATCTGTGTAAAGCCTGATAGAACAGACCTAAAGTACAGACATGCATACAATGGACCGGGGGCGGCCCAGCTCGTGCCCACTGTCTAACCATGCATCTGCGCGCATAGGCCAGTTGGCTCAACAGAACTACCATGGCAGCATGATTCAAATTTTGAGCACTTCTGTTAATTCAGTAGATGGTGTGGCCAGAGTCCTAAGACTGTGTCGAAATGGATCCCACGCTGTACATGGCCCAAATCTCAAGAAACCCGCCAAGGACAACTCAATATCTGCAGGTGGCAAGAAATCCGGCAGCCAAAGCACGAGCCAGAAGACATCCTACTGCTCTTCGTAGAATTGTTCATAGTTGCCACACGGGACATGAGAGTCTTTCCTGTGGTAGCTCTGCCGCGTTTGCAGCATCCTTCGGGATGCCATGAACAGGATCTCGGCTTAATAGACTGCGTAGATACGCCGCCATACTCCCAAAATACAGTTTGCTGGAGCCTGTCGGATGGCTGTGCGCTTGAGATCCATGAGGCTGGCTTGTGACTTCCATCTCCGAGACCTTGAGCAGACAGACTGAACCATAAACATGTCCCTTGTCTCATGATTTATCCTCGAGCGATTAACAATGACCGACAAAGGTCTACAACCTCTTTGCTTGTTTCTGGCCTTCTTTCCCAGCACAGCGTGTGTGATTATAGTCTCCATTCGCATCTGGACACGAGCGAAAGGGAAGACGTTCGGTCTGGGTAAGTGCAAGCTGAACTATGACGACCAGGTCTGACAGAGCTGACATTCGAGTCCGGCAGAAGACGTACTCCTGATACTCGCAACAGTGAGTTGATTGAATCTCTGCTCTCCAATACTCGCTCACCACCGCAGCTTCTGAATCTTGTCCTGTCTGTCACGACATGCGGATGTAAGTCCGAAAGCGCTCAAGGGTAGTTGATACTAGATGGATTGATACTTCTGTCGTCAGATTTACTCACAACGTACTACGGATACCATGTTTATGATATTCCTCTCGGGGCGGTGGACCCCGTTGTTTCTATGAAGGTATGTCGCATCTGGAGGCACCATACCACAAAGCTGATTGAACGATACAGTGGAACTACGCGAACTCTGTCATCTACAACCCGATACTTGCCCTCGTCAAAGCTTCCTTTCTATTGACCTTGATAAAGCTACGATCACCGAACAGATGGATTAACAGTTGCTTGTGGGCAACTCTGGCCTTTAACGGCTGCTTCGCGGTTGCCGCTCCCCTCGCTTGTATACTGCAGTGCAATCCAATCTCCAAGTATTGGGACAGCAATGTTCCCGGAAAATGCGCCGACGCAGGCGCCTACATCGTCAGCACTTCATCCATCGTCCTCGCCACCGACGTCCTTGTCCTACTTATGCCGACATGGATCCTCCACGATCTCAAGATGCCCTTCGGCCGCAAACTGATGGTCATAGCATTTTTGTCGTTCGGCCTTGCTGTTACGGTTGTCGGCGCGATACGAACAAGTATGCTGGTCAAGGGCTTCGTCATTGGCGAAGTAGTCCCCGATCCGACCTATTCGATTGGCTATACTCTATCGAATATCGAATCCGGGCTGGCAATTGTAGGCACATGTGGTCCTACCATCAAATATATACTCGGCTGCTGCATCCCCGCGCTGCGGGCTCCTGACGGGTCAAGCAACCGAGCGTATAATTACCCTTCACAAGGCGCAAGCCAGTCAAGACGGTACACGAGAGGTACACGGGACGATGATACTTTCGAAGAACTTGAAGGAAACATTATAAATGGTCATGGCTCGGTTCGTGAGGTTCGGGGCGGTGATGTGGAACTGGACACCGTACATGACAGTGCACAGTTCGATGGCCATCGTGGGAATAGTGAAGAGCAGCTCGTCATCACGAAGACGGTTGCGTGGAAGATCGAGGCATCTCACCCGGATTCAAACAGTATACACAAACAGCATGTGAACACGGCCCACACTGTTGTGTAGTACGTATACATATCCATCCTCTAGATGCACCGGCCATGTGGCTTGTGTGCCTACAGAAATTGTGAATACATACTTGTTGTTCGCTTGCAGTAAGCCCCTACATCGCTGCCTGTTGTGTTCTGTTTGTTGACCCGAAAATCACCGATACTGCATTGCTAAATTCGGATGATTTGAAATGGCCTTCAGGAGAAAGAATGGGTCGTGAACTAAGTAAGTTTGCGGCAGTGACATCTTTCTAGGTTGATAGGACTGCATGCCCAAACCGTGGACAGCCTGACCTCCCCATCCAGTCTCACCACAGCTTGTATTTCAGCAAGCCTTCAGAAGGCTCGCTATCAAATATGGGAGGTATGACAAGCCATGAACGTAATAGATAGTGTATTGGTGCTAACCTCATGTGATGATTTGATAGGCCCTGCCTCCATGACATAAACCTCCATGGAATCTTCAACTATACACACAACAACGAACACACATGCTAGTACACCCTCGGGACTTGCTAACAGCAAGTTGTACTGCTCCTTCATTCAGGCCTGCACGTTCGACGCGATAACCGAAGCTGGTCCAGATTCTCTTCCCCGCACTGTCTTTCCGTCCTTGAGATTTGTGCGTTTAGAGTCGTCTTTGGCTCGGTGAAGATCTCGCTGGCTCCCCACATGACAGCTCGATACAGTGAGGTGACCATTCCGGGTCAGACGGCCGAACAAAAGTCGTTTCATGAGAAAGGGTACTGGCCTGGCCGAGTTATATGCGGTCTCTATCTTTACAGCAAGGTCTCGCGGCCTGCACACACGTCAGTCGATCCTCTCTCATTCCAGGCTCCAATATCAACTTACTATGCCATCACAAAGCTAAACCACCCCTATCCGCCCTCATATCGACCCCAGCATTGGAAACACAATCCTCGGCGGCGGAGAGTCTTCCCACGCACACTCCTCCTCCTGTTCCTCCTCCCAGAGCGTTTGCGTGCGCCTCGTGCCAAAAACCTCTCCTGAGAGCAGGGGTGAGGACTCTGGGCTGCTTGCGCGCGATGACGCCGCTGTGGAGCTTGAGGACGTTCTTGCACGTGTCGGACGGGAAGGTTTGGCGATGGTAGTCGTGGAGGAAGATGGTGTGCGGGAGTGATTTTGTGCTGCCGGTCTTCGGGGCCCGGGAGAAGATACTTGCTCCGGCGCGGTGGGAGAAGCAGACGGGCAGGATGTGTTGGATATCCACTGGAACAGAGCAGCGGCAATCTGGAAGGAGAGAGCCGAAGACATTGCGAAGGCTTTTCAAGATTTGGTAAAAGGCTAGTGGAGACGGTATCGAAGTCGGAGAGGAAGTGGAGCAGAGACAACCGGCGATGTAGCTTCGGAGGCAGACACAGAAAAGGAGTAAGCTGAGCTGATATATACAAACCCGACGACCATGTTTCCTCGCGTTTCGCAATCGCAACCGCCGTAGCAACGACGCTGTGCAGCCACGCCGTCTGACGCCGTGTCACATCACAGCCCGCACGGAGCCCAGGCACCGAGTCGTCGTGCAAACGGCAGAAAGAAAGGCATGGTAATCCGACCGTGTGCTCAGCCTGGCTGTCTGGCAAGGCGGCTGTGATTGGTCCGGAGAGTAAGAGGAGTGGTGAGAAGTAAGCGGGCGGAGCAGCACTAGTGCATGCTTGACTCCGACCAAACAGCCACCGTGCAGACCTCTTGTTGAACACCGATCAACAGGGTCTTGTACATTATCCTGCACTCCACTCATCCACCTCTCCTCGCTTTGCCCTGAGGTGTTTTTCGACAAACCCCACGTTCGCGGATATTTGCATCAAGGACATAAGTGTACCACCCCGCAAAATTTCCTTAATCGTCAAGAAACGTTGAGACACGATGGCCGAGTGGTCTAAGGCGGTAGATTTAAGCCTCGGGCCTAGATCTCTACTACAGAAATGTGCGTGGGTTCGAACCCCACTCGTGTCATTTTGCATCTGCGACATCTTTTTGCTTTTGGTGTGGTGACGGTGAAGGGTGGAGGCACGACGACGCCCGATGCACAACCACAACCACAACAACAGGCAGAGGTCCGCTTTACACGCACGACTCTGCCTACTTGTGTCATTTGCATTTGGGCATCTTTTCGCTTTTGGTGGTGGGAGAGGTACGACGACGCGATGCAGCCGGGCAGTTTACTCACGTCCACGACTGATGCCCACTCGAATCGCTTGACGTGCAGACGTTACGATGCTCACATTCACGATTACTGACACCTACGATCTCGCCTGCTGCCCTGGCACCTCCGTCCCCCCCAGCTCCGCAACCGGGCCCTCCACCTCCGCTGCACGATGCGCATACACGTCCTTCCCCTCCGCCATCTCGTGCCGCGGATAATGCCCCTCCACCTCCCCCCGATGAGGATTCGATTCGACCTCTGCGTACACTCCTGACTGCTGAGCCACAGCCTTGCGCGCGCGCTTCTTGCGGGCAAGCAGCCACAGCGCGAGACCCAAGATAAGCGCCAGCCCCGCGAGGCCGCCGACGATACCGCCGACGAGGGCGCCGGTCGCAGGGACGCTGGAGGAGGACGTAGAGGGTGTGGAGGAGGCAGTAGGTGTAGTCAAGGTAGCGCTGCTGGACGACAACGCGCCAAGATCGCACATGTCGATGCTGTAGTACACGAACGTGCTGTTCCAGCACTCGCCCAGCTGGATCTCCTCCTGGTAGCCGCCGCAGATCGTGGTGTCGGGGTCGTTGACGTAGATTGTGACTTCGGGAATCAGCACGCACTCCACAACTCGTCCCATCTCAGCTCCTCACGTACCAGCGCACCCCGGATCCAACCCCACAACCTGCATGCTCCCCCACGTCCCGCTGCGGCGGATGTCGGTGCAGCTGCCATTCGGATAGCCGTTGGGGCCCTCAAGCCCCTTGTACGAGTCCTGGCAATTGGCGTCGGTGAAGAGGGCGATCTGCGAGACGGCGTGCGCACAACCTGCCAAAGCGAGGAGCGCTGCGCAAAGTTTGACCATGGCGGCTGTGACGCGCTTCGAGCGTCCGTGTTTAGTGGAGGGTCTGGGGTCGTGAGCTCTGGGGACTGGCGACCGCAGAGGTTATGAGGGGGTGCTGACCAGGGCCTCGGTCCCAAAACGAACCATCAAGCTGTACCTCCACGCATCCAAGAGTCGCGCCCAGAAAAGAGCGATCAATCGCAGATTTCCGCCCCCAAATTTGCGCTTGGCGCAGCATGAGGCCTGCAAATCCGGCGCATGGGCAAGGGTTGCGGGCTGGTCGTGCAGGGGTCGGAGTAAGCAGACACTTGTCTCCGCATTGTCCCATCCACGTTCTGTCAAAACCGCAGCCTTGACGCAGTGAGCTCAGCGCGAGGTTGTGGCATTTGACTTAATCTCCATCGTAACGGCGTAAGGTGGTTGTGGATCGTTGATAGGAACGTGTTTAGATTTGAAGACGCTGTGTGTTCACGCAGGATTCTGGTGTGGAGTCCAATCTCGTGACCCTGACCCCAACCACAAAACACTTCACCATGTCCCAATGGCAGACACACTCCACACATCCTCCCAGCGAAACAGGCTAAGACTGCGCATCGAGTGAACGGTAATTCCCGTCCAGCCAGGCCATGCATCCAGCAGACCAGGCCCGTGCCCAGCAGGCAGGATTGGAGGAATGATAACAGTGTGCAGTGGGCTGAGGCTTGGGCCTGGTCAGGGGTGGGGCGGACAGGGAACGGTGGTGTTTTTCCGTAAGGACTGGCGTGTTGATGAGATTCGAATGTGAGCGGCTCAAGGCACGTGAAAATCTGACACGTGACGGCCGATGAATTTCGCTAAACATCCGTGGACTACAGTCTGCGGTGAATACTTTCTTGGCACAGCAAAATCTCTCGAATGCTCGCACGGTCTTTTAGTGGCAAGTGCTGTTGCGGATATACAAGCTTTGGATATACAATGCACATTTTTCTTCATGCCTGCATGCTGTATTCTCATCAGCCATGTTGTGATTTATGAAGGCTATAGTCGCAACAAAGCAGTCTTCCATAGGCAGGAGACAATTGTGCGCTTACAAGATCTGCACAACATGTCAGACGTGTAAGCCTGTACTGGTGTCTCACCTGTCAGACATGCATGCCAAGAGTGGTCGCCTGAAACTGTATCCTGCAGCTGCCCCAGACCCAAATTGCCTATGGCCTCGCATGTCCATTGTTACGTTTTCTTGAGCTTCTCACTGTGTTTGTACACCAGACCGCGATCATGGATCGCCAGTACCGTCTTTTTCGATCTTGGGCCTGGGTAAGACGCTGTTGCAAGCTGCATATGGATCGCATACTAAATTGGGTAGGAACTCCTCTCCGTCCTGCTTGCAATCGGACTCCTCGCCGCGATTTCTGCCATATTGGTGTCGTATGATGGGAAGCCCTCACCCGACTGGGGTACACAACTCAACCTCAACGCACTCCTCGCCTTGTTGTCTACGATCCTCAGAGCTCTCCTGGTCATCATCGTCTCCCAAATCATCTGTCAGCAGAAATGGGAATGGTATTCAAAAAAGAGCATGCGTCCTCTCTCCGATTTACAGACATTTGATTCCGGCAGTCGAAGCAGTCTAGGCGCATTAATGCTCATGCCCACTGTCATGCTCAAGGATGCCGTGAGCCTAATTGCAGCAGCTGTTCTGGTTGTCTCATTTCTTGTTGGCCCATTCGTTCAACAGGCCAGCCGCACGACGCCATGCTTGTTCCCAGCAAATGGTGCAAACGCCTCGCTCCCTTACGCCCACTATATCCCTCGTCGAGGAGGCTTGTCTTTGGACCGCATTCGTCAAGGCGCCACCGTACTAGGGTCCGCAGGAGACCCCCTACCAGATACTGCTGTTGCAATCCTATCCAGCATCACAGCACCCAATGGCACGGAGAACCAGATCCGCGGTGACTGCTCTACGGGCACATGTACGTTTCGCCACGCAGATCCGGGGAAGTCTTTCCCGAGTCGGTCGCTCAACGACTCGTCAACACACTCCACTGTTGCGATGTGCGACAAATGTATTGACATCTCGTCCCTCGTCTCGACTCAGTACAGCGCAACCGATCGCCAAAAGAATTTCACATTGCCTAATGGGGTCAAACTTAAATACAATGGAAGCCCGGATATGTTCGCCATGATCAGACCGAGCACAGATCTCCAATGGCTGGGCGATTTGTTGACCCCTGAGCTGAAAGATATGTCGAGGTGGGCATATGTCAACACTACCTACCTCGCAATCAAAAACACGACGAGCTCAATAGAACAGAGAGAGCATACAGCTGCAGTCTGCGTCCTATACCCTTGTCTGCGGACTTACGTTGCTTCAATTACAAACAACCAGCTGCTGGAAGAAGAGGTTTCTTCCGAGACCATGCGAATCAGCGTGCAGCACAAGGAACCAGGAGCCTCTTCTGTGGTCACCGAGCTTAGTGCTGAAGAAGCAAGGGCTGGATCAATTGGTCTGTGGGGCGGTCGGAGTGCCCTAGTGCAGTACGAGGCCCATTATGCCGCTGTCAAGAGCCCCTGTCAGCTTGATAGTCAGATATACGACGAGACCCTGAATGTGACCGGCCTCACCAACGCCACGAGCCTCAGCTTATACGACTACTCTGACCCTCAGCGATACACCTATCGCAACGTCAGCGCTCCGGAATCTTGCATCTACCGCCATGACGTGGGAATGGTCAAGGCAATATCGGGGATTCTCAACGAGGAAATCTTCAACGGCTCATGTGCGTGGTACAAGGTCACCACCTGTGGCAAGACTGGCGAGGGCGGCCTCGCTCTCTCCAATCTCGGCGCCAAAGTCATGCTAGAGACACTTATCGAAGGAGAGAGGTCCTACTCGAACGTCGATTCATGGTTCAGTGCGTTCGCAAACGCCATGACGAACCGGTTTCGGTTCCAGTATGGAGCAGCAGCATTCAACGCTTCGCTCCCGTTGGGGGAATCTTACAGTCCGCCCCCCGGGGAAGTCCAAGGCATTGCATGGCAGACAGAGACTTGCGTTTCTGCACACAGAGACTGGCTGATTCTGCCCATCAGCCTCACTGCTGTCACGACGCTTCTGATGCTGTGGACGATAGTCAACAAATGGCGCACTCGCCGCACTCGACCAGTCTGGAAAGACAGCATCCTGCCGCTGCTGTTCTACCGCCACAACTTCGATTCGGAAACACCGAGTGCGCTTCCGTGGGGACGCGATGATGATGATAGGACGCGGGTTATGGAGACGAGCGAGCTGGAACACGCCAGCAGACGTATTCCGGTCACGTTGAAATGGCCCGCCGGTGAGAAGTCACATGGCTCAGTTGAAGAGGCTGATACTTCAGCAATGGCTTCGCAGGATGTGGAGAGAAGACCCAAGCGGCCGAATTTGCATGAGGCTGTTGCTGAGTCGTTGCTTACGAGTACCAACACAGCGCAGCGTCAGGTGTACTAGTTATACATGATAGATTTGGGCATTTTCAGCACTCAAGGCATCAGGGTTCGCATCCATAGCAAAGAGACAAGTAAATAGGAGAGATATGCTAGAGAGAACTACCAAGTTCAGTAATGACAAGAATCTGATTAGATTGGGTCCTCTCGGGAGTGACTAAATCGGGGATCACAGCATTCTGAATGATTGACGTCGAGAGTCACCTAATCAGGCGTGCTCGTTGGAAGACACTCTCAAGTAAGAGCCTCTAGCGCTTGCACCGAGCAGTCCGGCGTAATCACCCTCATCAGGAAGATTACCATACACATTACCAGTGTCTCTGAGGTCCACATCGTCAATTTGAACAGGGCCGGTATCGACACTGAATCCCCTCATCTCTGTGTCTGGAGCTGGCTTCATCAGACGGACGTGTTTCCGGTCGGTCATGTCAAAGACTCCAAGGACGGCGCCCTTGTTCGTCACTGGCACGCCTTCATCTGCCCTCTTCCAGGTGGTCCCCAGGTCAAGGCTCTCATGAGCAATGCGTTGGATTTGCAACGTGGACCCCGCTTGCCACTCTGCAAATGCATCGAGAAGGCTTTCACGTTTCCCCAGGGGAGTGTGTTTCAGCAATGAGCTGAAGAGCTCTTCGACGAAAGTTGCTACAAGCAGGATAGTGATTCCTGCCACCAGGACGATGAACAGTGTCCACGCACTGAAGGAGTGGAAGTTGGGTAGTCGGACTCGCTGGGAGATAGGTTAGCGGCATGTTGCATACTCTAGAGCTGAGCGTACCTGAGAACGACAGACTCTCTCGCACGGTAAGTCTGGATCGCAACTGAGATGACCATACCAAGACCCTCTTGCATACGCTACCAGGCTAGACTGGAACGAAGCAAGTGTCGTTGTGAAGATGTGCTCTCGTTCGAGCTGCCATTGGTTCGAGGGCAGCTTTGCCACTTGCCGGTTGTTCGTCATTGTGTTACGAGCCAGAAGCACGGGCGCGCCGGAGAGAGAATAGAAAGCGTCGGGCTGGCCTTTGCCGATGCCAAACTGGTAGGTCGCAGCGAGCAGCGGATACAGCTGTCGTTGGTCCTCGGGGTTTGGCCAGGCTTTTTGGATGGCGAGGGCTGATTTGTTGCGACTCAAGGAATTGATGCATTCAGATCCTGGCAGATCTGGGTTACAGAAGAACCGCTGGGTCGAGCACCCTAGCACACCCACAGGTTCGTCTGAGAAATATATGCTATCTTCCTTGCTGGTCAAGTTCGGAACAGGAGTTGTCGCAGAGAACCACGGATCGTCGGTCTCGTAATTGTACAACACCAAGTCGGAGTCCAGAAACACCAGAGACACCATCGAGTTTAGATCTGTCATCTCAGGAATGAAGTCCATGTTGTAGTGGTCGACGTAACTGCTCTGGTCAGATGGTCTTTGTCAAAGGCTCAAGGCACTTACGCGGTTCTGTAAGTTCGTCCTTCGAGCTTGTATTTCTTGTCGTCGTATTCAATCCAGTATATCCTGGTGTCTTTGCCGTTCTTGGCATCACCTGCACCATAATACCTGGTTCCATAGTTGTAGTATATGAATTTACGCGTCGTGTTTGGGAGTGGCACAACACTTGTGTAGTCTTGAGTGACCAGAGGAGCACAGTGAGTGCGGTACCGAAAAGTAAACCGAGGCCCCTTATTCAGCCCGAGATGCTTTACAGAGTCGATCTCCCCCGTGTCAAGAAGGAGGTTCTGGTGCGTCAGCTTGCACATCTTCGGAGCGAATGGACATTCAGCTTGCGTGTAAGAAGTGTAGGGCAGCGCTGGCTGGACAAACTTGTTGCAATCTTCGTGCATGTCGCCCCGGTAGCATTTAGCCGCGTATGTGTAGTCTTCCCAGGATTTTTGAGAGTTGTATTCCATAACGCGTCCACCTTGTGCAAGTTCGTCGGGAGGATATCCAAACGGCAGTGTGCCGCAGTATCGACCTGCGATGAGGACCTCGCTAGGAGAGCTTTTGAACAGCTCTGAAGAGAAGAAACCTAGCAGTTATCAGCGCTGGCTACTATCATCTCAACCCTACTCACTTGCTGCTGTGGTCAACAAAGAGACTGCCGTCGCAGCCCCAAGAAGGGCCAGGGCTCTCGATCTTCCTCCAAAACGGCCGGGTGCTCGATGCCGCCACACATGGCTGATTTGCAGCGCCTGTATGGCTGCATCAGTCGCGAGCGATGTGTTACGCAGCACTGCCTGACGCTGATGATACACCCCGTCTTCCGCAGCTGTAGACGAATGGGCGAGGTGAAGCCCGAAGCGTATCAGCTTCCAGATGCTTCGCGCAGTTGCAGCAACGAACAATGCAATGAATGAGATGAAAATGTTCCACCAACGTTGGTCGAGCGTGATAGTAGCAGCAGAGAACTTTCCAAGGGAGTGGTTGACCCAGAATCCCAGGTACACGTCCTCGTCAATTGACGCGCCGGGTAGAACTGGATAGATAGGGTCCATGGTACGCTATGTTCCTGGAAAGCCAGCGATTTCTGACGGGTGGAGTCCTCTGGTATCGGTTAAGGTGGCCTTATATGTTGGATTTACAGAATCTGCGGCTGGGTGGAAGATAAGTGAATGCTCATCTATAGCACAGCAAGATGTCAGCAACAGCCACGCTCCTGCCATTCATGATATGTCTCAGCCTTGCGTCTTTACACAAGACGCGCAGGTGGCTGTGGGGCGGAGAGCGATCGAGCCAATCATGTCGCCACAATCAAGCCTCATGTCTCACGACAACACTCAGCCTCGCGACAATATTACCTTTGGGGCAGACATAGAGCCTGCTTTGATTAGGAAGGATTCCTTGGGTGTCAATCCGGAAATCACAGACCCCACACTGTACCAGGCCAAGGATACCCCTCAACAGGGAACGCATCGCGGGGGCTGAAAGTTCAGGGGCGGTTTGCTGCCATCACGGCTTCGATGTGTTCAATGCAACCGTGACACGAAAACTGTGTAGCATAGTCCTGAACAACCTACAACTTGCTAGCCTTCTTGTCGTCTCCCAGCGTCACGACTAGCTTACCAAACTGACTCGCGTTCTTCATGTCATCAAACAGCGTATCAATCTGCTTGATATCCAGCCCATGCACCGTCCGGCTCACAACCGGCCTGAGCTTCTTCTCGCGCACAAACGCAACCATGTCCGCAAACTCCTTGCGCGACCCCATCGTCGACCCGCGCACCTCGATGTTGCGCAGCACGGCGCTCATGAGGAAGTCCATCTTCGGCGAGATGGTCATGCCGTAGATGGAGATGATGCCGCCGGCCTAGACAATGTGTTAGCATGCGACTCTCACCCCCTCCATTCGATGCAAGACGCTGACGTACCTTCAACAACCGACTCCCCTTGGCCACCACATCACCCCCGGCCCCATCCACAATCGCATCCAACCACCTCCTCTCCTTGGGCAACATCCCCTGCAACTTCTTCTCCCAATCCTTCTCCTTATAACTCACCCCGCCCTTCGCCCCCAACCCAACCGCCTTCTCAATCTTCCCCTGATCGCCCGACGTAACATACACATTGCACCCCTCCGCCACCGCAAACAACAACACCATCAGCGCCACCCCGCCCCCAATCCCCGTAACCAGAATATTCCTCCCCGCCGTCGCATTATCCCCACACTTGACCCGCAGCGCCCGCCACGCCGTCAAGCCCGTGAGCGGCAACGCCGCAGCCTCAGCATCACTCAGATGCGGCGGACACTCCTCCAGCTGCGCAGCGGGCAGGACGATGCTCTCCGCCAGCGTGCCTGCGGGATTCGTCTTGGTGCCCCCGAGGATCGCGTAGCCGCTGGGTGCCTCTGGGCCGTCGGCCGAGCTGGCCCAGCCCGTGCCCGGGTTGAGCACGACGCGTTTGGAGCGCCATGAGGACGCCGAGGGCGAGCCGCCGGTCCGCGTTACGACGCCCACGCCGTCGGCGAGGAGGGGCACCCCGAAGGCGGTGCCCGGGTAGAGGTGTTGGCGGATGAAGAGGTCGCGGTGGTTGAGGGCGGCGGCGGAGAGGGTGATGAGGGCCTGTGGGGTTGGGGGTGGTTAGTTGGGGGGTGCGCTTGGATGCGAAGGTAAA
>JUDZ01009202.1:0-17112 GCA_000812845.1 Stagonosporopsis tanaceti | reverse complement strand
CTAGAACGAGAGTTAGAATACATACTGGGTTTCCCCGGCCTTGCATATTTTCGTAAGCATTAGTCTGCGCGTAAAATCAAGATGTCTCAATCGACATGGTCGCGTTTCTCAAAGGTAGCGGATGAGAACTGCAAAAGGCACGTCGAAAAAACAACATCATTCCTATACACTTGTGTAACCTATCGCGCGAGATCTGAATGCGTACGTACTACGACTCATGATCGGTGTCTGTTGTGATGGCATCCCATTCCCCCAAAAGCGCCTCTGTTGCCTGCAACTTTCCTCGTATCGCGGGTGGTGAACCAGAACCCAGGGCTACACGGACTGGTATATTCTTCTTCTCCGCTAGTCCAGTGTGGGTCAAGATATCTGCTAAGATCTTGGATCCTTTGGCCACATCACCAGGCTGCTTCTTGTCCATAGTGCTCGACCCAGCTCGCAATTGTCCCACGTTTGTATCGTCATACTCCTTTAGTCGAACAGCCGAAGAGACCTGAGCCTGGCATCAAGGAAGCCAGTCCTGAAGTAACCTGGCTCGGACACCGAGACTTTAATGTCGAAAGGTTCGAGCTCTGCGCGCATCGCTTCTGAGGTTTGAGCAAGCCCATTTTGTACCGGCACAAAGGGCATATCCAGCGCATCCAGCCCAGGAGGCGAGGGAGCCAAGAATTGAGATAGTCTTCTCTCCTGGAGTCACACGAAGATATGGTATGAACGCTTTGCTGACATTGAGCATGCCAAAGACGTTAGTATTGAAGGGTTTGAAGTCTTCTTGGGATCTGTTCAAGGATAGTGATTTGTTCCATCGTCAGTTGGAACTGGTGACATACGACGTTTCTTCGACAGTCCCAACTACGAGGCATCTCGCAGCATTGACCAGGTGAGTTTTGTAGCCATATGTGTCATTCCCATCGTTCGCGATCTTTGGAATCTCGGCAGAGAGGCGGTGATATCAAGAATGCCTGTATCAGCTCCCTTGTCCGCTACTTCGGCCGCTGGCGATAACTTTATGACCTCGTGAGAAAGCCTCAAGGGCTGTGTAATTTCTGAAGCCAGACGATGTATACCTGTGATGAACCAGACATGCGTGCGGGTAGCCATAATCACTCTTTTCGGGAAGGTGTACAGTGCTGAAGTTGGATATTCAATGTCCACAAAGGCTAGAGCAAGTCTTGTGGAGACCCGGTTCCGCCTCCAGGAGCTTGCAAGATGAATCGATTAGAGCGTTGACAATTGAATGCAGCGAATGCTCATGTACCTGTTCGGTCGAAGACGACGGAGTTAGGAGACTGGAGCTGAGACATCGTAGTGCATTATTTAGGGTAAAGAGCGGTGTCCGTGAAGTTTGTAGCGGATCACACAACCGAGCACTAGCTAGTACCAGGTTCATTAGCGCCAGATGATGGATTCCTAAAGCGGTTACTTATTTCGCCAAGTGTGGTCTACCTGTGCGCCAGTCTTGGTAGCTCAACTGTAGTTGATTCCTCCTTACAACCTAATTGTCAACAAGCTGCCAGACTGCTAGATTGTCTGGCTACGTCTTGAACACGAGGTAACCTGACTAAACTCAGTAAATGGCTAGTCATTGAGTTAAGCTCTAACGTTGAGGCATATGCATTGTCGCTTTTGTGAGGACCTCGAATTTGCCGAAGCGCGACCGTACGCGTATTCGATCGACCGATGCCGCCGAACGGGCTGCTAACTAAGAGCGTAAATCCGCATGATAACTCCGCGCTACAGTAATCACACCGAATTGTGTACGGCATAAGCATTTGGGAATAGTTTAGTGGCTTTAGAGGCAATCCTGGTAGTGATACAGGTGCTTACGAACTATAGCACTGAGCCCATAAGAGCAGGGTTGAGAGTAAGTTTAGGACCAGGGTTGATATTGAGCAGTTACATATAAAACCAGTAGCATGAAGAGTCCAAAGCTTATATCCCTAACATCTTTCGAATTAGTTCGACCCTATCATCAGACAATGAGCTCAACAAACAAATACGCAGAGATGCATCTGTCCACCAAAGGACCTGGAGATGATCGCCCCACTGCTCTGAAGATCCTTAAGGACGAAGAATTGGAAGGAAAACTCACGGACAAGGTTATTCTGGTCACTGGAGCCTCAGCAGGAATCGGGGTCGAGACAATTAGGGTGCTTGCCAAAACAGGCGCAACGATCTTCGGAGCTGCTCGAGATCTAAAAAAGGCAGAAAGGGCCCTTATTGGTATTGAGGGCAAGATAGAGCTGCTGACTCTAGATCTTGCATCGCTGGCTAGCGTGCGAGCCGCTGCAGAAGACTTCTTGAAGCGAAGTGGTGGCAAGCTCAATATCTTGGTCAACAATGCCGGCATCATGGCGCTACCATCTCGAAATCTTACCACGGACGGCTTTGAAGCTCAGTTCGGCACCAATCATCTTGGTGAGAACTATTAGTAGTAGTTTCTGCTCAGAAAACTGATTTCAAGACTAGGCCACTTCCTGCTGTTCCAGCTACTTAAGCAAGCTCTTCTAGAGTCCTCGTCGCCATTTTTCCATTCTCGTGTCGTTGCGCTGAGCTCATCTGCCCATCGATTCAGCGGTATACTGCCTGAAGACTACAACTTCGAGAAGACTCCGTACAATCAATGGACTGCATATGGTCAAGCAAAGACAGCGAATCTCTATATGTCTAATGCAATCGAAAGGTATTATGGCTCGGCAGGTCTTCACGGCTTGGCTGTACATCCAGGTGTGATTCAAACTGAGCTGGGTCGTCACCTGGACTCTACTTTTCAGCAGAGAATGGCCAAGGATACGAAGATGCTTTCTCATTTGAAGTCGATAGAACAGGGTGCCGCAACTACTGTGCTGGCTGCGATCGGAAAGGAGTATGAGGGTATTGGAGGCAAATATTTGGAAGACGCAGGCGAGTGGGGCCCTGTAGAGACTGAGGCCCCTACAACCAAACCTGGGTACGCCTCGTGGGCATTTGATCTCGCCAAAGAGGATCAGCTGTGGAAGGACTCCTGCAAATTGGTCGGCATCAAGGACGATGAATCCCAAGCTTCGCAACGTTAGAAATTGACAGATCACCGATTGTACAATGTTGATGATTTTTGACTACTCTGAGGTGGATGCAAATTGTCATGCCAGGGAACAGCCGAAAAAATGTGGACGGGCTGGTACCCTTGTCGTATCCTGGAAACCAGTGAGATGCAACCGTCAACCCAAACACCACTGGTGTGAGTATTGTTTCGGAATATGCTGTGCGCCGTCGGTGTGCCTTCTGGAAGTGGCTTGAAGTCCAGCGAGGATAGAGGATTGTGAGGGGACAAGTTGCGAAGGTGAACAGCGCCATGTGTCCCGCTGCCCCCGCACTACCTATTAGCGCGGTACCAGCTTTGCTAGGCGAACGCGCTCTTTTCCCCGTAACGCGCCAATAATGTAAACTGTTCTTCCGTGTCCTCACTCAAACCCATGTCATATAAATGTTCTTCTTGCGACAAGGCTTACTCTACAGCAAGCCATTTGGCCAGGCATAGCATTACTCGTAAGCCCGTTGACACTGATGGGGCCGACTCAACCTAATTTCATCGCTACCCAGATCAACCTGATCGTCACTTTCAGTGCCCGTTCTGCAGCAAAAGCTATGCTCGACAGTCAGTGATACTCAAACAAGATTTGGGGCTCAAAGCTAAGAAGATTTCAGAGACATCGCGCGTCGGCATTCTGAAAGATGCTCGGAACGCAAAGAACAGCCGCTGACCAGATCGCATGGCCGTGGACAACCTCGGAAAGCTTGTAGTAGATGTGCAAGTGCCAAAATATCATGCGATAAAGGCATGCCATGCATTGCCTGCAGTAAAACTGGTGCTCAATGCTCCTACAGTCGGCTACAGGTGAGACCGAGTACGCAGATGGACATGACCGCCACCCAGCGACACCGGTCGATGCCTCCGGAGGAGTCTGGCAAAGACTCGAGAAGAGGAACCACCCGCCATGAGACACAGCGAGATTTTACCGAGCCCACGCGCAAAGCCTCACGCGTACCCTTCCTTCTTAGCTTCACGGCCGGAACAAGCGAAGCAAAAGACGTTGCAAATGCACTCGAGATATCGAGAGAAGGGTGCGAAAATAGCACGGGGGAGAGAAGAGCTGATGGTGATCCAGCCTTTTACCAACCCTTTCCAATTTTTGCACCATTCTTCGAGGAAGAATCGTTCCATGGAGATGTCTTACAGGAGGACTTCTGTATGCTAGAGATTCCAACACAGAGCCACCACAGGTCCAACCTTGACGACAGACATTTCGAGCAACGTGCTGCTGAAATGATCAAATTTGTCGAAAGTGGTAGAACAGCAAACTATCCATCCTTCGATGTAGTAGCGATGCTCTTAACCGCGAGCAATTTGGCCCATTGCGTGGAGACGTTCTTTCGCACCGCGTACAGGCATATACCAATCGTCCATGAGCCGTCTTTTGACCCGAGAAGTACGGAGATATCGTTGTTACTTGCGATGTTTGTTGTTGGCGCTATCTGGTCTTATCCCCGAGACACTTACTTCATGGTCTTTGACATCGTTGAAATGACCGAAAGGTGCATATTGGACGGAGAGATCTTTCAGAAGCTACAAGATCGGATCGTGATCGACGTTAAGGAGATTTCACCCCAAGATTTAGCTTGCATGCAAGCTGCCACGATGCTAATGTCGATAAGTTTTGTGTTTCCAAATCCGAATCATCGACGCCGCTTCCGCAATCAGAGATTCTTTGATCTGATCGCAGTTATACGCCGGCTTCAGGGTGACCGCACCTTAGAGGATCAGTTTCGCGCGACTGACCCGGCAGTCCCTTTTTATTGGATGACATACATCAATTGCGAGTCTTGTAATCGGTATGCTCGCCATGACAATGATACATCACGCCTGCTGACTGTTGTGCAGAGTCGTATATTATGTATACTTACTTGACTGTCACTTCTCTGTTTTACATGCTATGCTTCCCCGTCTGTCAATCCTAGAGATGAAAGCTTATTTGCCCTCAGACGAACATTCATTCGCCGCAAAAGACTCTGAGACATGTTTCAAAAACTTAAGGAGCCCTGAATCAGCACGATCATTGAGTCTTGTTGAAGTTGTCAATGCCCTAATGGCACCTGACGTGTCGACAAGGCCGGAACTATTCAATTTACCGGCATTCCCCTTGTTCTTGGCCATAGAAGGTAAGTGATAAAAGACATGCCATATTTTCGTACGCTCATGACTACCCAAGCTATCGAAAGCATGATTCTCACGTCTCAAATTCAACTTACTGCAGATCCACGCTTTGAACGCGCGCTCGCACACTGGAAAGAGATCTGGGACCACTCACAAAGGGTGAATGATTCCCAAGACCAAAGCGGCTTCATGATCCATGCTGAGGAAATCTGGTTGCTTGCTCGCAAAATTCTCCAGTCCGATATATCAAAGTTGGTTCTGACATTCGGTACCAATGACATGACGCAAGTACGGAGATGGTTAACTGAGCTCGACTGACATACAAAAGCATTGCTATGCGCTGTCGCTGATCATCAAACTATCGGGGCTGGATGACTGACATCTATTCTTTATAACCTAATTCAAGTAATCCCCGCGCAAAGCAGAATTGAGGTTCGGAGAAAACCCACACGATGCTACTGCCCGGAGAAAACCCATGATCCTGCAGCCCCACCCAGAGAAAACCAATACAGAAAAATGGACGATCATTGGTTCATCGCATGCTCGAAGCATTAGCGCCTCTTTAAATTAACTATCAGCGAGTGGTATTAAGAGACTTGTACTCCATTTTCATGATCTTGTAGCCTGTAACATCAACTTGGCCGTTATGCTTGCTCTGAGATTTGGAGGAGGTAAGTTCGTGCATTTCTCAAAGACAGTTCTTATATATATTGATCGCTCTTGACAGTCTGTTCCCGATCGCCACATGCCTCGTTTAAATTCAACGCTCTCCGCGGAAGCTCGTTGATCACCGTTAAATCGAGGCCTTTCATACCGCTCGCGAACCAGTTTCGATCAAGGTCAACACAGCCAACAAAGACAACTGCCCTTAGCAGCGATGAAAGACCTTCCAACCTCGTGGAATATGCCTTGTATGGATATCTCAGAGAATTTCGTTCAGGAGAACGAGGGACTATAGCCTAACAAAAGTAGGACGTCCTTGGATTCCGTGGTCAATTGGGCGCGCCAATCCTCACTTTGGCCATTGGCCTTCGGACTCGCTTGCTGCAGCGTGGAGATGATGCATGCCTCAATGCCTCGGTACGACCAAGACCGGCTCGGTATCATTTTCCGTGCCTCGCCACGGCAAGCAGACGTCATGATTGTAGCAGGCACGCTCACGAACAAAATGGCACCTGCCCTTCGATTATGTTACGACCAGATGCCGGACCCAAAGTGGGTCATCAGCATGGGTAGCTGTGCAAACAGTGGTGGATATTACCACTACAGCTACGCCGTAGTCCGGGGTGTGGATCGCATTGTTCCTGTCGATATATATGTACCAGGTTGTCCCCCTACAGCCGAGGCATTACTCTATGGGGTCTTTCAGCTTCAGAAAAAGATGAGAAGAACCAAGGTGACCAGGATGTGGTATCGGAGGTAGTGTGATTTCCACTTAGCCTACTTTGTCTTACGAATGACAACACAGTGCCCAGTGCAAAGCAATGTCACAAGTCTCGCTTTTTCGCACAATCTTGGACCTACAGGTTGCTCGTCACCACATCTGTTGTGAGATGAGGTGACACTGTCAAAGCTACAAACCGTCTGATCTAAAAAATTTCACACCTTGGTGTGCATGTGCTTCTCATTATACATCTGCAAGCTACTATATGCGCCCACAAGGTACAGGGCATGCACAACAGGTATGGAAGATGTTTAAAAGAAGTCAAACAGTGAAGACGAGATGTTGTGTTGGTAGCAGGCTGCCACACCGGTCTTCAGATAGGCCACTCTTCTCTGGTAAATATCATACAGGTCTTTGGTAGGCCTGGACGCACATAAAATTAAAGGCTACGTGTGTGCACATATATCAGTAATGATGCAATAGGGTTGTATGTGGTCTTCCAGAAGGACCAGATCAGCCCAAGCGCGACATGAGAACAGAGGGTGACTTGCAATCTTGCTGTAGGCTGTTCTGGCTGAGGAGAACCCTGCATGCCATCAAGGCTCAAGCAGAGCAGATATTGTGCTGACCATTGAGCAGCAGTGTCTCATCGCCAATGACGTGGAACTGGACCAAGCGACCGGGTAATATACATGCAGGGTTGGGAACGATAGAGCAAGTTGTGACGGAGGACAAGTGTGTAGTCCAATTAGCACAGAGAATCAAGGACCACCGATAATTTCGACTGGCAGGGCATTCCAGCTTTCTGGCAGACCCGACCGGGTAAGCAGCCCTCTGACACTATAGTGCATGGAGCTCTTGACTCTGAGGCTACAAGCTTGTGCTAGCGAAGCTTAGATCGAAGCCTCAATAGCAGGCCCATGTAAGGGATCTTGTTCTAACCTGATGACATGCATGCCTGTGTTGAGCATTGGAGCAGTAAGTGTAATTTACCTTACCCTTCTTTCGGCTTTATTATTGATACCTGAGACGAACTCTACCTGGGGTTCGATAGCTGGTAGAAGATTACAGAATAGTCCATTAGGATCTAGTCATGAATAAATTTAGGGTGTTTGGAACGCTCAAGCCAAGATGTAAAGTTGGGCCACGGTGTTGCCAGTGATCTTTTAGTGTTTCTCGGTTTCAGCCTTCAATCGTAACACGAGTGTAATTGCCATCAGCAGCATCAAATCCGGTTGCGAACATAATAAGATCATTTTTGTGTTCAAAAATGGCTGAGGTCACGATTCCCTTAGATGTAGATAGGGCGATCAGGGTTCCTCGCAGACTTACGATCCCACCATTGTACCTGTTCGTTTACTCATAGTAGCCGGCGCCGCAAAGTGGTCTGCGCGCAAATAGCACGAGCAAATTCGATCATTCTTCAAAAACCAGGAAAATTTTGCTAAGGGAGAAAGTTGACACTAGATGGCGAGTTATGAAGCTAACTCAGGTTGATGCTTCGACGTTCCAGCGCCTAGCATTATCAGCCTGACGAGCGGAGGGCCGCGAATCATATCCTGTTTGTGACATGTTGCAGATAAACGAGAATTTTGGGCTGGTAGACATATTGCGTAGACTATTGGTAGGACCCTACGTCATCGAGATCCCAGAAATAACGGTATATATAAGTCTCAGTACTGAGGCGGCCAGTCAGGTAGCAGGCGGATGTGCACCATCCACCTACGAAGCACCTGTATTAGATAACGACATCTAGAAACCTGATATCCTGCATGTAGAGAGTTGTGGGATGTAGGGCTGCAGCCTCCGGACTAATTTGACGAATCACAAGGTCAGTAAAATCAAACAAAGCATTGCAAACAGGATGTATGTCGACGCCCCAGGCCTTCCAGACTTGCATCGCTGTTGAAGAGCATTTTCTTAGTTGAGAATGTGTTGTGTGGTTGTATAAAATACTGCAGGTCTTGAGTGATCGCCTTCCGAACCTCGGCTTGAGCGCCCTGATTCGGGGTCTTCCCCGCCAATAGCGCCCTGCAATAAAGCTCTGGAAAGGGCTTGTTCTCTGTCAATATCAATGCCGTACGGTATCTGCAACGAAAATTCCTGATTGGAACGAGCGGATACCACGGGGAAATGCGCGCGAGGTATTTAGCAAATCGCTCGGCGCCAAAAGGCTTGCTCATGCATGGCAAAGCTTAGCAAGCTTCCTCATTCGGCACAAGCGCAACCTGTGGTGCATAGTGCTTGTATCTTATCAACTACATCGGGCAGGTACGCGGTGCTTGCCCGGCCACACAATGCCAGACGGGAGCTCTACACGCTGCTCCTTCCGTAGACGTCTTAGAGTTAGAATGTGACACAGCGTTCAAAGGCTAAGTATTTAAAGGAACAAAATGAACGTCACTTCTCTTCAAATTCCTCGCTATCCGCAACTATGCGCTTCTTCAATATCTCTTCTCTAGCAGCTCTGCTGAGCGTCTCTAATGCGTTGCCCACTAGCAGGGTCGTTTTCGAGAAGATTGATAGTAGCCCTCAGGGGTGGGTTGTTGACCCGTCTATAGCACTTGATAAAGACACCACTACCATCACGCTCAGAATTCACCTCGTGAATCAAAAGATGGATGAGTTCCACAAAGTCGCACTGGACGTAAGTCATTAAAGTCCCTTGCGGCCAGAATGAAACTCCTCGGCTAAACAAAGATAGATCGCTACACCCGGCAGCCCCCAGTATGGCAATCATCTTAACCAGGACCAAATCTCAGCGATGACAGCACCTAGAGAAGAGTCTGTGAGCCTTGTGAAGGATTGGCTTGAAATCGAGATACCCAGTGCCAAGGTGTCCCTGACGGGCGAGTACTTCACCGTGGAAGGCAATGTGGATGCTATTGAAAAGCTTCTGAAGACAACGTATAGCACTTATGGTAGGGAGATACTACCCATGTTTTGTCGAATCTGGACTGATCTGATTGACTTCAAAAGTAAATGAGGAAACAGAGGCACGTGCGCTACGAACGTTGGAGTACAGCATTCCTTCAGCGCTTGTTGGTCACCTGGATATGATCCAACCTACCACATACTTCGGCGTCAGGCAACTCCGATCGACTATTTCCGAGCACCACGCAATTGACAAGAGCGAGGTCCACATCGATGCAGCACAGGCTGTGACAGGTTGTACCGGCACCCGTATCACGCCTACTTGCCTTGCCAACTTATACAACTTCGCGAACGCAAAAAACCAGAGCACGGGTCTTCTTGGAGTTGCAGGCTTCCTTGAGGAATATGCCATCAAATCCGACTTCACTTCCTTCCTCTCCAGCTATGCCTATTTCAGCAACAAGGCAAAGTCTTTTTCATGTACAGGAGTCAACGGTGGGACTTGCCCGACATCACCGGCAGGTATTGAGGCCAACCTAGACGTCCAGTACGCGGGAAGCATCTCAAGCTCTGTACCAATGACGTACTACAGCACGGCTGGCCGTGGACAGTTCCTAGGAAGCGGTAGTAACACCAATGAGCCGTACCTCGAGTTTTTGAACTATCTCCTGGCTCTCCCAGCGGCCTCGCTCCCAAACACGCTTTCCATCTCGTATGGTGACGACGAAAGCACCGTACCCCTCTCTTACGCGACAAACGTGTGCAATCTGTTTTCCCAACTAGGAGCCCGCGGTGTTTCCATCCTCATCTCTTCAGGTGACTCTGGTGTGGGCACCACATGTAAGGTCAACGGCAAGAGTTCCTTCACGACTGCTTTCCCAGCGAGTTGCCCCTGGGTCACCACTGTGGGTGGCACTACCGGAAACTCTCCTGAGAGCGCCTGGTCGTCCGGTGGCGGTGGTTTTTCCGAGGTTTTTGGGCGACCGGACTATCAAAATGCAACCGTCAACAAGTGGCTCACGAGCGACACAAGCCATAGCGCGGTGACAACGTACTTCAACTCTTCTGGACGCGCCTATCCAGACATCTCCGCGCAGGCTACGAACTTTGTTATCGTGGCCTCTGGGTCCGCACAGTCTGTGTCAGGTACCTCCTGCTCTGCACCGACCACTGCAGGTATCTTCCAGCTCTTGAATAGCGCTCGAATTGCCTCTGGAAAGAAAGGCCTTGGTTTCTTGAACCCATGGCTGTATAACACTGCGAGCACCGGTTTTACAGACATCAAGAATGGCAAGATCGGTGGATGCAGTGGGGTTATTTCTGGAGCAGGGTTCAGTGCTGTTACTGGGTGGGATCCCGCCACAGGTCTCGGCACCCCTAATTATCAGGCTTTGCTCGCCTTTGCGACTTCTACATAAAACCTTTGTCGCACAATCAGCCACTAGCTAGACTATATAGCATACTTCTTAGGTAAGCTACAAGCGACTAAGTGCTAGGTAGGATATATAACCTGTGTTAAGCCTATTGAATGTATGATGCCTATTGAACACGAGTTAAGCTGCCATTCGTAACGTTAAATATAAAGCCCTGAGCTTTTTCCGCCAAATTCTTTGGCACAAGAGGTGATTCTTTCAGTAACGCAAGATCGCTGCGAACACTGTTCTCGAGTCTGTTCACAAGTCAGCTTGTCCTGAGTTTGCTTTGAGACATCTTCTAGCACGCCATAAGAAAGTCAAGAGAAGGGTAGCCATACTCATCAATGGCCGAGAAATACATTGCGTCAATAAGCTTGTCATGGCCAGGCCCGATCTCAGCCTTAAGTTTCGTTCTCATTCCCTCCTCGGTGTAACGCAAGCAACCGCAGTCAGTATGATGCATGACCAGGACCTCATCAAGCCCCACGAGAACGTTGAGGATAGCGATGTCCGCAAGCGCAGTACGAACGCGGCCTCCTCCATTTCGATGGACAATGGCTTCTGTAGTTGTATAAGATCCATGTCAGCTGATCGTATCTGGCATTGGAAGGAAAGTAAAGAAAGAAGAGACATCGAGCATGCAGCCCCAACCGCCCGAAAAGATGACTATGTTACTCCAATTTGAGACATAAGCATGAGGTCCCGTACCTTCGGCCTTTAGGTTGAAGATCGTTTCTGGGACACATCGAGGATCAATGCATGTTACTATCGAGCGCAAGTTAGCTTGCTACCTTGCTTTGCTTGTGTCTGATATCAGTAGTATCGTGATGCGGCTTACTGATAAGAGTCCCAGTCATTTTTTCGCCTTTTGCGCGTAGTTCTGTAGGAGAAGACGGCGGCTTGTGATGTTTGGCCGATTCTCTAGGCATAAGTTAGTAGTATAGACATTGAACCGAACAGAATGGCGATCAACGGACTTGCTCCGCTCGACAAGCTCTTCAATGGTCGGATGTGCCATTTTTTCCCACGTGGACCTAGCCGGCTTGTTCTAGTGTTGCTCCTCGGGATCTGGCGAGCTGAGTAAGTAAGTGTGATTGATCTAAAGATGAGTATAGATTTTGGGCTACCTCTGTGTTTGTATTGCACTTGCGATCGCTTCTGCTCGGCTAGGGTGTGTCTCCAGAATCCGGCGTTAGCATGGAAATAGGCCGTGGTGTCCACTACTCCGCTTTGCTAGAGCCGAGGGTAAGATCAGTGTGACCGGAACTGCAGAAACAGGACAAATCGATTACTGATCCCAACGACTTACTTAATAGCCTATATTAAGACGATAACCATGGTCCTGATTGGATGATGACAAACAGTTGCACAGATCTACGGTGAGAAACCTGGTCGACTGATGCACATTTAGCACATTACTACGTATCCCGGTGCACTTTTTTTCCGATACTCACGGCTCGTTTGTTAGTGTCTAAGAGGATATGCACTGGCATAATGAAATCACAGAGCTCTTAGCGACAGATAGACATGTAAAGCAACGTGGCTGATGCAATTCAGGTGCATGATTGGGTGAGACTATGCAGTCGCAATGGCATCATCGGTGTTGATGAATACATGGAACCAAGACTATTTTTCACAGAAGTGTGCGCAGTCACGGGACAGGAGACCTAACGATAGAGTCAGCAATCGTGAAGGGGTATCATGCCGCAGAAAGAACTGAAGCATGGGAGATAATTGAGGGGATGTGACAACTCGTTCTCGCCACTATGATAACTCATCATCACATCCTCTCTCTATCTCTATGTCCACGTACCAGTACCTCTCCTCGAACTTCCACTAAACCTAGGCCACCGATTACAAAACCGTCAGAAAACTCTACGTGAGCACCGGCGGGACAACAATGCCTATAGCTTTCAGTTAATGCCAACTTAGCTTAAGAGTAATCAGAACCAGCCCCCAGATTTGCGATGGCGGTACAATGGCCGTACAAAATCCGCACTTGCCAATCCACCAATCCTGGGCTTCCTTCTGGCTTTGCAATTCGCCGTCGTCTTCCCATCCACACACAACTGGATGTAGGCATTACCCGCCGAAGCTAGAGGCTCTACTCCCCAACTTTAGGCGGTTTGCTTGCGTTTCATTGTCAGACCCTACCAGTCGCAAAAGAATCTCGCCAGTAGAGTATGATAGCCGGACTTGGGTCTCATTCGCATGCCGAACATTGGAGACCCAACTTAATATCTCAAACAGAAAGATTAGTTTGAGCACCAGACCGTTGTGGAAGGGCGCCTGCCGTTCTATCCAGTAGCACACAAGGTTTTCAGCAGCAGGGCTTATACTATTCTTGTCGCGCAGCTTCGTCGCCGACAAGTTCTCAAGACCAGCGTCGCTGTAAGCGCAAAGTGCAGCAATTGTTGGCCTCACCACGACTTTATTTTCGCAGTGGCCATCTTTTGCTTCGGCAGACTGTAACATCTTGCCCCAGTAAGCCCTTCCCTTCTTTACAATCCGCTTCGTCCAACCTAATACCCAATAAGTCTCCACAGGAACGGTTGATGTGAAAACAAAGACTGCAGCCAAACAAACCATCAAGAAACTGTGGAACACGTAAGCCCTCCACCCATTCCAACATAAGTCGAGCTCCATCAGCGCCGTTCCTAGAGCGACACTCCGGTAGTATATGATCTGGCTCAGGCTTTCGGGTTCTTGAAACACACAGCTGTCAGCCAACATAATTATATTGGATGATACGAAGAGAATCAATCCACGATACGGAACTCGCAACTGGCGAGCCACTTCGACAGTATCCTGGAAAGCCTTTGGCGGACCGGTCGAACTGAAGCCGCCTTGTCGTTGCTCCATGTTTTTCTTCAATGAACAGAATGCCTCTTCGTCTTGTTTTCATAGACGCTTTGGGGCCGTATCTCTTGCCGTGTACGAGCTTTGAAGAGCTTATTTGAGTGGCTTTGCAGTCCTGCGAGCAGCTTCCATGCAGGCCTGTTCAACAGCTGTTCCAACTTCAGGATGCAGCAGAATCAGCGCAGCTAGAGTTATCAACGGCGCTGATTGGCTAACAAACCTAAACAGCGCTGTATAAAACCGCATGTTTATCTTAAATTGTCAACTGCTTTTGACCATAAGGCCACTGTTCTATTTGCTAATCTTGTATTTCGGCATTAGTAGCCCCAGTCTCCAGAAAGTCCCAGGCAATTCCTTCAGACAGCTTATTCCCAGTCCTCCCTAGCATTTGTAACCCGTTCTGGGCATCAATCACTATAGGACGAAGAGTCCACCAGTCCAGCATTTGCATGATGTAGCCCCGTTTTGGTACCGGAGTGATAGTAAAGTGTCTCCAGCTATCATGCTGCTCTGCCGAGCACTTGAGTCTCCCATCCGACCCGTGGCATATGAACTTACCCGAGACGCAGTCTCGGAATCCAAACCAGCCTTCAGTTTCTATACACACCCATAGGATAGATCCTCGACCGCCGGGCGGGGCTAGTACGATGTGCCCATTAAGTAATGTAAGCACATTGCCGCATAGAATAGAGCGAATGATGACGGTGGATCCATGTGAAGGCACCCAAGTCGGCGAGGCGTGATCTTTCACAAGGTCTAGAGAAGCGTTTTCGGCGGTCGTGGTAGGTGTATAGATGCTGAAATCATCTAAGCCTGAGACGGATGCAGTATTGGGCTGATCAAGCTCCTGTGAAACCATGCTCGACGATGAAAGAGCCATTCTAACTGCAACGTTGACAGACGGAGCGAACACGCTTAGGTCTGCCGTAAGGGAATCAGTACACTGTTTGACAACCAAATTCTGTTAGGTGCCTACTTACTCACAAAGATTAGTGCACTTATCTTAGTCGTTGTTATTGTTTTGAGTCGACGCCGATTTTGCTGCGGGGTAGTGTTGGAAGCCGAAACCCACGTCACGTGACCGCTCAGAACACTATATAGAGTACTTCCTTCGGCTTTCCAGTTACTTACTCAATCAATTCACACACTTATCCTCGGCCTATAGCCCTCTGCAAATAGGTAGGTAGGTGACAGCCAAGCCTCTTGAACAGTCGAGATCTGTGAAGCTTTTGAGCTGTGGTTACTCTCAACGCATCTGTGGTCTCATCACCTCCCGGTATCGTCAAAATCCATTCAGAGGTCCGTGATTGACACTTGCCTCAACTTGGCCTTGGTGCGCGTTCTATAAACTCCATTCTGATGGTTCAATAATTCTCGCCGAATAAGATCTCTCTATTCAGACAGACTTATAGATGCGCTCCAGCCGAAAGCCAAACCAAGAATCTGCAGTGTAAGCGTTATTCAGCTTGTCGTTTGAAATACGTGGTAGATGCCAAATGGCTCTGTAATGTAGCACAAATGGGGTGGCATACCACACGTTCGACAACAAAACATACGTTTGTGGCCTCGACAAGTGTGTTGAGAATGACTTAAAACTTGGGTTCACGAAGGCAAACCGCTGGCTTAGGACGAAACAAGAGATCGAGCAGCTTATGTACACCAACGTTCTTTCTGTCCCCCCGTTGGAACCCAAGACAATAGAGTCCTGTCAAAGCGATATCATACATCTGCTACCTTTACGTGATATTAATATAGTGCGTATGAAGCCTAGGTAATTGAATGAGGCGAAAGAGGAAAGTGAACGTCGCGCTACTCAAGCACGATCCCGTGAATACGACCCATAGTTTGAGGGGAAGAAATTAAGACCTTGGGGCTTGGGCGGTAAGGAGCGTATCCTTTCGATTCACGAAATGTGCGAGATCATGGAAGAGAAGCGGGAAGATGCTATCGCAAGCGATTTGCTTGGGTATGACGATGATTTAGACATCCTTAATGGCGACGATAGATGGGACCAAAAAGGTCCCATCGACTACGAAGATCGGGGCGCTTTACACAGCGATTGGAACAGATGTTAGTAGGACTAGCAGTCCTCGCGGCTTGATTGCTTTGTTCGTGGACTACTGGTTGGGGAGGCTGAAGGCTGGCGAAAAAAAGAAGTTGACGCAAGCCGCGACTCAGTCAGAGGAGTTAGAGAAAGAGAAGAACGCCGCAATTCAGGCAGATACCGACCAAAAAGATTCCAAAGAGTGATCAAACTGAGCAGAGTGGGCATGATGCTTGGAAGGCTTAGAGTACGATTGGTTGTTGGAAATGGCACGGAAGTTGTGACGCATGTGAGAAGAAGCAGGTCACGTGCTAGCAGTCTGGTACTACTCCATCACTTTATCAAGCACTTCTTACCTTAGCTACATGATAGATTCGTTATGTAAATAGATCTTACTGCTGCTCTCTGTTAAGAGCAGGGCACAAATAGTAGAACACAATAGCAAAATATACTTAAACAAAGTCGCTCTAATAGTATAACTTTTATAGATTACTAAGTAGGAGGAACAATGTAAGGTAGCTTTAGTGCATTTCATTGACTTTTTTTATTGTGTTAGTCGTACCCAAGTAGCAAAGCACAGTAGCATCTAAACAGATCAAGGTAAGGCTAAGATTGTTAAGATAGATAAGGTTAATCTTGTAACAGTGCTTTAAGCATTAATAATCTCCCTCTACTCTACTTCTAGGGCTAGTGTAAAAGAATTGTCTAGTTTATATGTTAGCTTGTACAGACGTCCTGTCTCTAGGTTAACATAATCTATTGCCCTTTAGGATCCTTCTTACTGCCTAGAACGTTTTAATAGCAGGCTAACATGCTTAATAGGGCTTAGCAGCAGTTTCTCCCTTTATAATATGTTCTAGCTACTAGACACTAATTGCAAAGACTATGCTACTGCTTGCTTGTTAGACTTTAGCTATCTACTAGAGTCTTACAACACCTTTGCACTCTATAATACAAAAAGATATAAAGCGCTTATAAAAACATAGCCTAATATTTAAGCAAAGTAGTTATAAAAAGCCTTGCTAGCTAATCTACTAGTGCTTATAGCTAGTTACTAAAACAGCATAGGCATATTTAAATGTCTTTTATTTAGTTCCTATCTTCCTTAAATTTAGTCTGTAGTTGTTAGCTAACAGCAAACGTTTCTAAGTAGTTGCAATACCTATTAAGCTACTTATAGCTAGCTCTCTACTATATTTAAGAACATGCATGCTAGGTACAGCTAGGATAAAACTCTTCTTCTACTAGCAGCTGCTACAAGCTATCTAGTAACAGTATAACCTGCGCTTATTCTAGGCAAGTATCTTTACTAACCCCTAGTCCTTTATCCTGTAGGGTCTAT
>JUDZ01009201.1:0-17096 GCA_000812845.1 Stagonosporopsis tanaceti | reverse complement strand
ACGCTCGGTGCGTCGTCCGTGCCTTGGTGCATCCCGTAAAGTCATCATCATTCGGATTCCACGCTTACGCTTCCGCTTGTCAGCTGTAACAGATCATAAGAGGCGTGCTTTTCAAATTCCATTAATGACAGACGCAACGTCTTATCAATGATTAAATGCTCAAAAAAAATAGCCGCGGATAACTCATCCGCCGCCCAACTCAAGCGCATAACTAAATACGATCATGGGCTTATCACTCGCCTGTTCCTTCTCCCCTGCCGTGCTCAACAGAATCCGTTAGTTTTCCGTCTTTCATACGGATTACCCGATCTGTTGCTGATGCAACGATCGGGTCATGCGTGACGATAACGATGGTCACTTGCTTGTCTGCATTTATCTTGCGTAGCAAAGTTACTATCGCCTCCGATGTCACAGTATCCAGAGCTCCAGTAGGCTCATCAGCCCAGATGACGCGAGGATTATGGACAATAGCCCGGGCAATTGCAACCCGCTGGGCTTGTCCTCCGGACAGTTCATGAGGCATGGCCTTCAACTTATCCGATAGCATAACATCTTCAAGTGCTGCCTTTGCAGCTTTGTGGGCAACTGACCTCTTAGCGCCCTGACTGATAAGCGGCAATGCCACGTTATCAATGACATTCAACACAGGAATCAGATTGTATTGCTGATAGACAAAACCCATCGACGTCAACCTGAGCGCGGAGACATCTTTTTCGCTCATTTGATGGATTGCTTGCTTGTCGAACCAAATCTCGCCACTGTCAACTGACTCAATACCTGACAGCGTATAAAGCAACGTGGACTTGCCACAACCAGATGGCCCCATAATGCTCACCATCTCGCCCCTATGGATGTGTAAATCCACACCTGATAATGCGACTGTTTGTGGAGTCGCTACCATGCCGTAGTTCTTACGAACATCTTTGGCTGCAATCATGATCGAGAAACCTCCTCTACCACGGGCATAAGACCTAATTGGGCAATCGTTCCCTTCGTCGTCACCTCTCCCACATGCCCTATGTAGGCAATCGTACGGTCAGCGTTAAGCATATAAGTATATGGGGTAATTTCCGGACGGTACACGTTATGGAATTTCTCAGCGGAAGCGGACAGTACGTCAAAGGAAAAGTCAAAGTGCTGCTGGATTGCTTGGGCTTCGTTCAAATCATATAGATTTTTCGTCCCTACGGGGAAGTTAGGTAGCAACTCCCCAACCTCGGGTACAACACGTTGCTGCACCTTTTTCAAGAACTTCCTGTAACTTATATGTTCCATCCGTCATCCTCCTCCCATGTTACTCTGTCCGACTGATCTGTATACGTCTTAATCCGGCTGTGCTGAATCGGTTGAACAACCAGATAAATATCAGCAATCCGATGATGAGACCTGTCACTTTCAGATAAGGGAACGAAAACTCAACACCCATCCACGCCAAACGCATCAGCATCTCCGAACCGAGCCTTCCGACCACAATACCGCTAATCAACCCAACGATACCAATCAGACAACCCTCTACGATAAAAACCTGTTTCAACGACTTTTGACTTACCCCCATCTGCCATAACATAACCATATGGGGAACCCGCTCCTGTACGGATCGAATCTGAATCACATACATGCCAAGTAAGGCCATAAGCATCATGAATGACATAATGTAAGTGAACAGCGTAAATTCAGCTTTAACAATCATCGTAATGATGGCCTGGTCCTCACCAGGCGTGCTCACCGTAACACCAGCTGTTTTTGTAAAATGGTATTTCAGTGTCTTTATGGAATCTGCCGCCGTCCCATCTGTATCAGCCAACTGCAACAGCGCATAGCCTTTGGGATCCCCAGGCCACTTATAAGCACCGCTTGTGCTATATTTGTTGTAGAGTTCATCAGCCACTATAAATGTCCTGAAATGGAAGCGGTTATCATCACCAATGGCAAACGTTCCCGCTATCGTGACTACTTCCTCTCCAATCAGGTTCTCCTCTTTGCCTCCACCCTTCAGTAAGCGAAGCGGAATCTGATCGCCTGCTTGGTACGTGCCTTCCAATTTATCATCCACGAGAACGACAGACGCTTGATCGCTCATGGCCTGAAATACTTCTGCATCGCTCTGAAATTGCGGAGCACGAGAGGTGAGCGGTAATTGGTAACCTTCCCCCAGCCACTTTCCCCACACAACTTGCGAATATGCCCATTTGCTGCCATTCATAGGGGGGGTTACTTCTTTCAGAGCAAGCGCATTGTCGGGAGATGAAACGAATATTCTGTATGTATCCACGTAGGCAGCATTTTGGACGATTTCTTGTACTTCATTCATATTGACTGTCAGCTTATCTTTTTCCCGCTCATCGGCATAAGACATATAGGCGTCGGTAGCCATAAAAGAATCTTTCTTGTTTTCAGCGGCATAATCTTCAACATTGGAAGCGAAACTTATCATCACAATCAAACAGCAGGATAATACCGTGAACAATAAAACGATGCCAAATGAACGATTAAACCGCATATGCGGGTACTGCGTGCCTAACGTAACAGCCAAACGATCCAACCACTGATGTGGCAAAACCGAGGATGCCCGTCTCATCCAAGGTACAATGAGAAACATAAGATAGGCAGTCGTTATAATTCCAATAAGCCAACTTATAATCGAACCGAATACTTTTGCATCAAGCCTATCGCCATCTGAAAGCCCCTCAGTGGCGATATAATTAAAATAAATGAATGCCACTGTGACAAGGAGACAACCTAGGATTTTGAGCAGACGCTTCTGTGCCGGATTCACACGATTGTCCTCCTTGCCCATAAGGTGCAGAATGGATGTCCGCTTAATGAAACGCCCGACAAAACAAGCGAGGAGTAAGAAAACGATAAACATGGCCAACGCAATCCAGCATGTTGCCGTCACATCCACGTGGGGTTGGATGGGATAGGCGTAAGCGGCATACCGTTCCAGTAATTGTTCGATATAAAATACATTAACCGACAGCAATCCAAAACCGAGTACATTCCCGAGAACAACTCCCGAGATGGTAATGACCGCACACAGTAAGGTACACTCACTCACGTAGATGACAAAGCAGTTGCGGTTACTGAGTCCAAGCGAGCGGAGCACGCCAAGATCATATTTGCGCCTTTCTTTCAGAATATTAAACAACTGCGCCAACAGCAGAATTCCAGCGAACAAAGAAACAGCGACAAAAAACAAAAATGGAGGCGTGAAAATACTCTGTACCATCGACATATGAGATAGCGCTTCTGTTTTGATTGCTCTCTCTGAGAGATCCGTAAAGAAGGAAGTGCCTGGTAATGATGAATACATCTTGTCCGTCGCCAGTAACATACTGTGTGCGCTTGCTTCTGGAACGCCGAATATTTGATGCGCAAGCCTATCCGAGAGAATAACGGTCCCTTGTGCCCGCACTGTTCCGCGAAAACCTGTTAATCCGCGTTCCTCTGCTAAATCACGAATCGTTACAGGCACTTCTTGCCCAGCAAACGAGATGACCATTCTTTCACCGACACTAAGTCCCAGCCGCTGTGCTAGTGGAACCGATACAATCGCTTCTTCTGCTGACAGGGGATCCGTAGACCACAGCGGTTGCTGCGGTTCTAGTTCCCGGGCATTTTGAAAATCAAATCCTAGCGCAATGATGCTATCTTCCCTAGCTTCATCATTATTCCCGCTATGCACGGAAACTACCTGAGACACGTAGGGAAGACTGGTAATGTTTTTGGTTTGAAGCTTCGTTTGAACATTCTTAATCTGAGCCTCAGTCAAATCAAGTCCGACACGCGAATAAATCTCTGTACCAATTACACCAAAGTGTTTTTCTTCCCATTGTGATTTGCTATGTGTAATAGAAGAAATGACAAAATAACAAGAAAAAATCAGAACGACACCGATAGACCCGATGCATACGGTGAGTAGCGTTTGCCGTATCTGGGCCAAAAAATTCCTGGCTCCCATTTTCCAAAATACGCCTATAATATCACCAACTTTCCCTTACGGGCGCTTATAATCTTCGTCCCCTTAATACAGACACAAATAGTAAATCTAAAGATCTTTTTCCTACATAAATAGACGCTCGAATTAGTCCAAACCCTTCACTTTTTTAAATTATTTTTTTCTCGTAATTGCCTAAAAAACTGAGTTAACAATTGACAGCCTCAAACCAGCTGTTGATCGGCTTTTCCACAAAAGCGAGGGTGTGGGTTTCTTTTTTTGTGGTCCATACCATTTTTCCAATAAATCCATATTATGTGTATTTCTGAGCTTCGTAAACACTTATCTTAACTTTGAATGCATATCGGCACAACAAAAAGCCGCATCAACGCGGTTTTCGTGAATTTCGTTTATCTATTTCTCTGCTGAGGAACTGGCTTTTCCTAATGGAGCCGGATACTTTTTCCTAGAAGCTCCCCAATCATGTATCACATTTAGGACATCTTCAAATTCTCTACCCTGGTCTGTCAATGAATACTCCACGTTGACGTATCACCTGTAATCGCGCGATTCTCTTTCCGATGAGATGACGGATGGATAAACAAAAATCCCCTCAACAGGGGGATTCTTCATTATAAACTGATTAATGTGTGCTTACTCTTGCTTATTTCTTAGCGCCCCTTTTCCGCTCCCCGATCAGAGGAAATTCACCGATCCGAAGCCTGGCGCTTCCGTACGGAACTAACTCCAATTCCGTAATGGGCTGCCCGTCCGTGTTCGGATGAAGCGTAGGGCTTCCGGCGTTGTTGCCTTCCATTTTCCAATCCCGAATCAGCTGACCCTTAACCTTCACCCTGACAGGTGCATCCTTCGCCAGGAATGGCTGGCGGACCATATCCTGCTCAAGTACCTCGAATGACGTATCGGCAACCAAACCGTATTTCCAGGGTGAAGCGGGATATATCTCCCAATCGTGGAACATGTCGCGCTGCCGGATCATCTGCCAGTTCTCCTTCACGGGCAGTACATACACCAGCGGCCCTCTTTCAATGCTGGTAGCGTACATGCTGCGCGACACGGTCTTCACTTCCATGGGCAAGTGAAGCTCCAGAAGGTCGCCGCTCTGCCAGTTCTGCACAATCCTTGCATAGCCGGATTCAACCTGGAATGGCAATTCGCTCCCATTCAGAGTGATGACGGGATGGTCACACCAGGCCGGGATGCGCAGCGATAGGGGGAACGATTCCGCGCGTTCCATTGACAGTTTGATTTGAACGTGGTCCTTGAACGGATATTCGCCGGTTACCTCTACGACAGCAGAAACACCCTGACGACCGACCTTGGTGCTCACCGTGCATGGAGCATAGGACACGGCAACAAGCCCTTCCTCTTGATCCTTCATCCATAGATGCGAGGTCAGCTTGGGCCAGCCCTGATGCATGTTGGCGGTACAGCATCCGAAGTTTGGCTCCAGCCCGAACACGTTAGCGTCGGGTCCGTTACTCCATGCACGCGGAGCGACATTGCAGATCATCTGGTTGACTTGCTGATCGTACTGGTGCGAGGTCCAATCCGGAGAGATGGCGGCAGGCAGCGCATTAAACGCGACCTTCTCCAGGATATCCCCGAAACGTCCATCCCCGAAAATACGGGTCAGTTGCTCCATCGAGAACATATACTCCACGACGGCACATAATTCCACGCCTTGGCTCGGGTGGGTGCCGGACAACCATTCATCTCCCGAGAACATACCGTGCGCTTGGCCGTGGTACGTCATCAAGGAATCGATACCCCGATGTACGCTTTCCCGCTCCACCGGATTCCCGTTTAATTCATACAGCATGCCCGGCGTTTTGATGCCCATCGCCACATTCACAACATGGGTTGTCCAATCCCACTCTTCAACCTTGCGCCAGAACGGAAAATCATGAAAGATATCGGTCCAGTCCGTTGTTTGTCCGGCAACGATATCGGCAAGCTCTAACAGAAAAGGTTGCGCCATGCGTTTATATAGCCATACGATGCACAGCAGCATCTCCGCTCCCCTTGTTTGGGCCCAGCCCCGCAGCGGCTGTTCCTCGATAACCGAATGGACATAAGTAAAAAACTTCGTAAGAAAAGGGACAATCCGTTCATCGCCCGTTGCTTCCTCATGCTGCATCATCACTTTCAGCATGATCATGTAATGCCACCAGTCCTGCTCCTTATCGATATCCTGATTCACGGAGGTAATGCGCGCCGGACCGAACATGCCATTCTCCTGCTGGCTCGCAAGCGACCACTCGATCCAGCGATTCGCTTTGGCAATCAAAGATTCGTCTTCAAGCAAATAAGCTAACGGAAGCAAGCCGTCGACATAATACGGTCCCCGTTCCCAGCTCTCTCCCTGGCCTCCAAGCCACCCGTTCTCATTCCCTACGTCTTTCCACTGCTCTTCCAAATGTCCGGTAAACCCGCTTGCTTGAATCTCCAACTGACTTTTAAGCCATCCGGCCGGTTTAATTGCTCCTAATGGCAAGCTGTTAAACGCAGTCTCATGCAGCATCAACTTCCACGCTCCTTGTTTCTGTCTTGTAGGTGCACACTCTGGTAGAAATATACCATCTGAGCCAGGTGTTACCCTATACACAGAAACAACATCTTTTTATCCGATTACAACATGCTGTCTAATTGAATCCGGATCAGTAAAACGATTATCATAGAGAAAAGTTCGTTTGAAGAGGAGGTCTGGTCGCAGATGATCTTCCAGTTCACGGCGCCGCCGTTGCCCCACTATATGATTTGTGGAGAAGATACCTATCTGGTAGGAGATAAACATCCGGATCGCTATAACATCGGGGTCTTTGATCTGATTATGGTGACAAAAGGGGCGCTATTCCTGGAGGAGAACGGTGCTCCTTACAGGGTAAAGGCCGGCTGCTACTTGATCCTAAGACCGGATGCAGCCCACCGGACATTTGAGCCCTGTCAGGAGGAAACGCACTTTTATTGGCTGCATTTTCAGACGCTAGGGTCTTGGATTGAAACGGAGGAACTGACCCTTTTTGCCTTATCGCAAACCGATCAGCCTTATGTGCAGATCGAGAGTTTCTCTTTTTACATACCCAAGTATAGAGAGCTACCTTCGATAGAGCAGGCGAGACTCCTGATAGAGCAATTGCAGAACCTTCAGGCATCGTCTTCTTCCGCGGCACGCTGGAAACAGCAGCTGCTGCTGCATGAACTGCTCCTGCTGTTTCAAGCCGAAGAGGACGGAATCCAGCATCAGAATCCTCAATATGCCATAGCCGAACGAACCGCTAACTATTTGAGACAACATTACAAAGAACCGGTTAGCTATCAGAGATTATCCGATGCCATGCATTTCCACCAGAACTATCTGTCGATCTGCATGAAAAAAACGTTTGGCTGCACGCCCCTGGAATTTCTAACACGGCATCGGATCGAACAAGCCAAGCGATTATTGATCCACACCAACGATCCGATCGGACGCATTGCCGAAGAATCCGGATTCGGTTCTTTTCCGTATTTCATTCGCTGCTTTATTCGTTATACAGGCTTCAAACCCAAATCCTTTAGGCAAAAATACCGTTCCTAAGAGCGTTCACAACACCTCGGTTGCTTAAAATACACTTCGTACCAAGCCCCCGTCGATGCGAAGCGCTGAACCGTTAATCGCCGAGGATTTGGGACTGCTGAGATACGTAACAAAATCCGCAATCTCCTCCGGTCGAATCAATCGCTGAATAATGGAAGTCGGCCGATTCTCCTTCATAAACCGCTGCTCGGCTTCTTCGATCGAAAGATCCTCATCCGGATACAGCGTATTCAGCATTGTTTCAACGCCTTCCGTAAGAGTGGATCCGGGCATGACGGTATTCACCGTTACGCGGGTTCCTGTCGTCAACTCGGCCAAGCTCCGGGAAAGGGACAGCTGCATCGTCTTGGTTGCGCTGTAATGTGCCATCTCCTGGGACGGCATGACGGCTGCTTCACTCGCGATAAAAATAATTCGACCTTCATTGCGATTGATCATGTTCTTCAAATAGTGCCGGGTTAACCGAACACCGCTCATAATATTGGTCTCGAAGAACCTGAACCAATCCGCATCAGGGATATCGAAAAATTCAGCAGGCTCAAAAATCCCCAAATTATTGATCAAAATATCAACGACCGGAGCAGCTTCTCTGACCTGATGACAGCCCTCCTCCGTTCCGAGATCCGCCACGGCAATACGCAGCTCGGCATCCGGATGCACAGCGTGAATGTCATGGATCGTCTGTTTTACTTTTTCCTCATGTCTTCCATTTATAATGACGGACGCTCCCTCGGCTGCAAGCGACATGGCAATCGCTTTGCCAATGCCGGATGTCGAACCCGTTACCAATGCGACTTTTCCCTTCAGATCCAAATTCATTATGCTCTCTCCTTCCATTATGTGGGAATGGACCCTCCCGATTCCCGTCGTTACCGCCCGAGGTCCAGGAGAGTCAAATTAATTATTACACTACTATCCTTGCGTAAACGCAGATTTCTTAGACATCAAAATTGTCCGGATCCGGTCCCACTCTGTGATTTTGATTCAAGCTGTCGATACGCTGCATATCCTCATCGGACAATTCAAAATCAAAAATATCCGCATTCTCGGTGATCCGATGCTCTTTGGTCGATTTCGGAATCGTGACCACGCCGTTCTGTAAATCCCAACGAAGAATAATCTGGGCGATGGATTTATGATGCTTCTTCGCAATGAACTGAAGATCCTCCTGATCCAGCAGCTGTCCCTGCATTAAGGGAGACCAAGCCTCGAGCTGAATTCCGTTCGCCTGGCAGTACGCCTGCAGTTCTTTTTGCGTTAATCGGGGATGATATTCCACCTGGTTTACCATCGGTTTGATTTCCGTTTCCTTCATTAACTTCTCTAGATGATGGATTTGGAAATTGCTCACGCCAATGGCTTTCACGCGTCCTTGCTTGTACATCGTTTCGAGGGCCTTCCACGCCTCTATATATTTCCCTTCAACCGGCCAGTGTATAAGGTACAAGTCCAAATATTCCAAACCCAGCTTCCTGAGGCTTTCCTCGTAAGCCTTCAAAGTCGATTCATAACCCAGGTCGGCATTCCACACTTTGGATGTGACAAATAGATCTTCTCGATTTAAACCAGCAGCTGCCAAGCCCTCGCGAATGCCTTGCCCGACGCCTTCTTCATTACCGTATATGGCGGCCGTGTCCACGCTTCGATAGCCATGCTGGATAGCCGTACGTACGGCATTCACCAACTCCGGTCCTTCTTCTACCTTAAATACGCCTAGTCCAAACCAAGGCATGTTGACACCATTATATAAAGTGGTTGTATCTTGTAAGTGTTTTGCTGTCATGTTGATAAACCTCCGAACATCTTCTGAATTGTGAAAAAGTTGAACCTATTTGTAGTATCTCCGATAAACGCTTAGACATCACCTCCCTTCATCATAAAATATCATTCAGGCCGCTTGCTTATCCGACTGCTCCGAGTTCTTCCGTTCCAGCTTCAAGCTCCATCCCGTAAGCACGACGGCACCTACTACCATCAGCGCTCCGATCCATGCCGTATGAATCAGGCCCATGGAATTCGTGATCAAGCCGCCAAGAAAAGCGCCGATGGCGATGCCGGCATTAAAAGCGGCAATGTTCAGCGCGGAAGCCATATTCACGGCCCCGGGTGCAAATCGCTCAGCCAGCATCACGACATAAACCTGTAGTCCTGGCACATTCATGAAAGCCAAAAAGCCCATGAGAATAATCGTGATGAGTCCCGCCACTTGAAACGGTGCGGTAAACGTCAGCGTGAACAGCACTAGTGCTTGGGCGATGAACATATAGAACAATGCTCGAAGCGGGTTGCGATTGGCTGCCTTCCCACCGATCACATTGCCGACCGCAATGGCGATCCCGTATACAAGCAGAATGATGGCCACTGTATTTTCCTTGAAGCCTGTTATATCCTGCAGCAATGGGGATAAATAAGTGAAGACCACGAAAGTCCCGCCATAACCGAGAGCCGTAATTAGGAGCATGAGCAGCAGTTTGCCATTGGTCAGCAATTTAGCCTGGTCACGGAATGAAGTTCGTTCTCCCTTAGGCAAGTCCGAAGGGACTAGGATGCTGTTGGCGATGAGCGCGACAATACCTACCACAACAATGGCAACAAAAGCAAGTCTCCAACCCCACTGCTGACCGATAAACGTTCCAAGCGGAACGCCGGTGACCGTAGCTACCGTCAGGCCCGTAAACATAATGGAAATCGCCGATGCTCTGCGGTCCTCAGGCACTACGCTTGCGGCAATGATCGAGCCGATCGACATGAATACGCCATGGGAAAAGGCCGACAATACACGTGCGGCAAGCAGAATACCAATGGAAGATGCACTGGCCGCAAAGCTGTTACCGATGATAAAAATGATCATAATCCAAAGCAGCAATGTTTTTCTGGACATCCTGGACGTTAGCGACGTTAGGATTGGCGCACCAAAGGTAACGCCCAGCGCATACATCGAAACGGTTAATCCGGCCGTCGTCACGGATATATTCATATCCTTCGCTATCAACGGCAGCAGCCCTACGCTGATAAATTCCGTTGTTCCGATGGCGAAGGCACTGACGGCAAGCGCCAGCAGCGCCAGCAGACTTCTTCTTTTATCTATTATCATGATGTTGATATTTCCCCCTATCCTATTCTCTTGCTTGTATATTGTAAAAATATTGAGTATGGTGTAATCCAGCTGGCAAATGCTATTATGATCTATATCGCTTTTTGTGTGAAGAACGTACTTTTTTGTAATGTAGGTACCTGACAGTACCCTAGGTACTTTTTAGTGCCTATTAGAAATAGGAGGATGAATATGCAAGCCAAGAAATACAACATCGCCGTCGAAGCGACCTTGGAAGTGATCGGGGGCAAATGGAAATGCGTGATCCTCTGCCATCTGACCCATGGACGTAAACGAACCAACGAGCTGAAGCGTCTCATGCCGAATATTACGCAAAAAATGCTGACGCAACAGCTGCGGGAGCTCGAGGACGATGGCGTGATCAATCGCATTATCCATAATCAAGTGCCGCCCAAAGTGGAATATGAGTTGAGCGATTACGGCATGAGTTTGAGTGGAATTCTCGATATGCTCTGTGCATGGGGAGAAAAACATATCACGAAAGTATATGGGGACAAATTCAGCGTGCTTGAGGATAGTATCCTGAATGATAAACTGAAAGTCTCGGACGAGCCCGCAACCACAGATGAACGCTAGACCTGATGGATAAGCAATCCTGATATAACAACAAGGGCAAGGTCCGTGATCAAGGACCTTGCCCTTTTCATATATACCCTCTTCTATATCATCTTCGAAGATAGCAAATCATAAGAAATTTAGACATATCGTGAATGCTATACTGATCCCGGAATAAATGTTTCTGTAAATACGACTCAATACAGGAAACCAAAGAAATGTAGGCAACAAGGAAAATTCCGGATGGAAGGTGAACCAATCCATGAGTCAAGTTATTGCTGAAATGTCGATGTCATTGGACGGACATATTACAGGTCCGAATCATAGCGCACGGCTGCCCCTAGGCAAGGGAGGTGAACGACTGCACGAATGGATCTATGAGCTCACCAGCTGGCGCGAGCTGCATGGCCTAGCCGGGGGCGAGTTTAATCAGGACGCGGAGTTGATTGCCGAATCCAATCGCAGAACGGGTGCTGTCATCCTCGGCCGTACGATGTTTGATCATGGCCATCCATTTTGGGGAGATACCCCACCTTTTCATATGCCGGTGTTTATACTGACTCATGAAGCTCGCCCTGCAGAAATCAAGAACGGTGGCACGACTTATACCTTCGTTACGGATGGAATCGAACGCGCATTGGAACATGCCAAAGCTGCAGCGGGGAGTAAAGACGTTAAAATTGCCGGAGGCGCCAACCTGATACAGCAATATATCGGAGCAGGTCTGCTGGATGAGCTCCTGATCACGTTGGTACCAATCCTCCTCGGCAACGGTCAGAAATTGTTCGAACATATCCACTCGCCGAATATCGAATTTATTCGGACCGCTGTCATCGAATCTCCGATTGTCACGCATCTGAGATTCCGACTGTTCCATCACGCGAACACATAATAGCGGCACGTATTCCTGGCACTGAACTAATGTTCATGAGAACACAAATGGCAGACCGCTCTTGTTCAGGGTCTGCCATTGCATTACAGAATAACATGCAAACAATTAACAAATTCATGCCGTCCATCACGATCCGTGCAGTATCACCGAGCTCGCAGGTTATTTCGCATTTTCCTTCTCTTTTTGGTTGACGATCATATCCGTTACTTCCTCCGCCTGGGCCAGGACAGCAATCGGATCAAACGGCCAGAATCGTTTGGCATCGAGATAAAACACGCGATCCTGCTTCACCGCTTCAATCGAAGTCCACACCTTGTCCTTCTTATCCATCTCGGCACCGTTGGACTCATCAAAGAAGATATAATCGCCTGCATAATCTTTGAGCACTTCCAAAGAAACCTCTTTGTAAGTCACGTTGGCATCAATCAATTCTTTTTGGATCGTTGCCGGAGGCGTTAGCTGGAGCTCCTTATAGATCGCCAAGCCTCCTCGATAAATGCCATCTCCGTAGAGATAGAAGGTTTTGCCGAATGCGCCAAAGATCGAGAACGTCTCTCCCTCTTCCAACACACCGTTCACTTTTGTGCGTAGCGTTTCTATTTTTTCATCGAAACCGGCGAGCCATTCTTTTGCTTCTGTTTCTTTGCCCAGTATAGCACCGAGTCCCTCCACTTCTTCGTGCACGCCTCGATAGGTTTCATAAGGGAGAATGACCGTCGGTGCGATTTTGGATAATTTCTCGTATAATTCCGGGTCCGAGTTAGCGCTGATAATCAGGTCGGGGTTCAGTTCCACAATCTTTTCCGGAGCGCTTTCCCCCGTGTTCTCTATGCCCTCAATCATGTCTTGAATATGGACGTTCTCGAGATCCGTCGCTGTCGCGCCGACCGGCTTTTCTCCAAGCAGCAGCAGCGTTGGCAGGTAGGCATCAACTACAATTCGCTCGGGAGCGGCCGGAATATCGATTTCACCGTTCATCGTAGCCACCTTTCTTATCGTAGGGGCTGGGGTTTCAGTCTTGGGGGTGTCCGTGCTCGCAGCTGTTTCACCGGCAGAGCCGCCATTATTCACGGTATTCCCATTCCCGCTGCATGCCGAAATAAAGATCGAACATATGACAAGCGTGGAGAGCATGATGCGTAATTTAGACTTGAACATGTTGATGTCCTCCCAAAAAAATGATAGCTGGATTTAAGCACCGAATTGAGCCCGATGCAATCGGCTGTATATACCATGCGCTGCGAGCAGATCTTCATGGACACCTTGTTCGGCGATACCTTTGTCTGCAACAACCACAATGCGGTCTGCATTCTTGATCGTAGCAAGTCGGTGTGCAATCACCAGGGTCGTACGTCCCTCCGACAGTTCGGACAGCGCCTGCTGGATCGCCGCTTCGGTCTCCGCATCCAATGCAGACGTCGCTTCGTCCAGAATAAGAATCGGCGGGTTCTTGAGGAACATCCGGGCTATCGACAGGCGCTGCTTTTGTCCGCCGGACAGCTTAACGCCCCTCTCGCCAATGAAGGTGTCCAGCCCATCCGGAAGCGAAGCGACCAGATCCTCTAGCTGGGCACGGCTCACAGCTTTCATAATGTCGCTATCGGCAGCATCCAGTCGGCCATAGGCAATATTTTCGCGAATGCTGCCGTCAAACAGGAATACATCCTGCTGCACGATGCCAATATGGGAACGAAGAGATTGCAGCGTCATGTCCCGGATATCGATCCCGTCAATCGTAATCCGGCCAGCGACTGTATCATAAAAACGCGGCAGCAGAGAGCACAGCGTGGTCTTGCCCGCTCCGGACGGACCCACAAGCGCAACGGTTTCACCGGCACGAATGGACAAATTGACATCCTGCAGCACTTGATCTTTATTCTCATAACCGAAGGATACACCGTGAAAGCCAATGTCTCCCCGCAAATCGTGAACCGGCTTCGCATTAGGCGAATCCGCAACATCCGGTTCGCTCTCAAGCAGCTCCAAATAACGCTTAAAGCCGGCGATTCCCTTCGGATACATCTCAATGACCGCATTAATCTGTTTAATCGGACCGAGGAAGACGTTGGACAGCATGACAAAAGCGATAAATTCCCCGTTGGTCATCCGGCCTTCGATCACGAACCAAGTACCGCACACCAAAACGAACAGGGAGATGAATTTCATCAGAATAAAGCTGATCGAAGAGTTCCACGCCATAATGCGGTAGGCAATCAGCTTTGTCACGCGGAAACGATTGTTGTTCTCGGCGAAACGAGCCATTTCATGCTCCTCATTCGAGAAGGCTTGAACCACGCGGATACCGCTGACGTTGTTCTCCACCCGTGCGTTGTAATCGGCGATATCGGAGAACATGCGCTTGAACGCAGCCGACATTTTTCCGCTGAAATACAGCGATAAATAGACCATCAGAGGTACTATCACAAACGTCATCACCGCAAGCTCCCAGTTAATCCCGAGCATGATGCCCAAGGCTCCGGCAAGCGTCATAAGGGCGATGAACAGATCTTCCGGACCGTGGTGGGCAATTTCCCCGATATCCATCAGGTCATTCGTCATCCGCGAGACGAGATGTCCCGTCTTGTTATTGTCAAAAAAACGGAAGGATTGCTTCTGAACCCGATCAAACAGCTTTTTGCGCATATCCGTCTCAATGTTGATGCCGAGTTTATGCCCCCAATAGGTGACCACGTAATGCAAGAAGGAACTAACAACATAAATGCCGAGAAGACCCAAACAAGCGTATAAAATCCACTTCCAGTTGCCGCTTGGCAGCAAGTCGTCGATCACGCGGTTGACGGCAACCGGGAATATCAATTCCAGCAATGCTGCAAAGATAGCGCAGCAAAAATCCAGGATGAACAGCCCTTTATATGGCTTGTAATATGAAAAAAATCGACGCAGCATAAGGACCTCCTTAATCCGTTTTTCCGTCATAGAAATGAGCAAGTCCTTCCTTTTTAACAATCGCCCATATTTAGATCCGTTACGATCTTATCCTGTTACGCTCTCGACCTGGATAACAGGTACAGGAAATAGGGAGCACCAATCACCGCAACCACGATCCCCGTCGGAATCTCAGATGGTTGGATAATCCAACGTCCCAGCGTGTCGGCTGTGATGACCAGCAGTGCACCCACCAACGCCGTTACCGGCAGCAGCATCTGATGCTTCGCACCGACCAAGCGTCTGGACAGGTGGGGCGCGATAAGTCCGACAAATCCAATTCCGCCGCTTACCGCGACGCAGGAGGCTGCCAAGCCAACCGCCGCTGCCAGCAGCTTCAGCTGCTCCCTTGTGACGGAAGCACCGAGCCCGGTTGCCGTCGGTTCTCCAAGATTGAGCACGTTCATCACCTGCGCTTTATACATCACGAAGGGCAGAAGCACAAGGATCCATGGGAGCAGTGCCAATACAAACTTCCAGCTTGAACCCCAAATGCTGCCCGCTAGCCAAGTGGCAACAAACTGATATTTTTCAGGACTCAAGCGCAGCGTTAACACGATCATAGCCGCACTAATGCCAGCCGCAACGGCAATCCCCGTTAACAGCAACCCCGTCGGCTTAAAGCCCTGATTCTTCTTGTAGGCCAGCACGCATATTAATGCAGCGGTTAAGCTCGCCCCAATCAATGCAAGCACCGGCAGTAGGTAGACAGGGGCCGCCGTCGTGCTTGGGAAAAATGAAATGAACAGCATCACCATCAAGCCTGCTCCTGCATTAATCCCCAAGATTCCCGGATCCGCCAGCTCATTACGGGAGATTCCCTGCATCACACATCCCGATATCGCTAACCCGGCCCCAATAAGCAGCGAGATGACGATCCGCGGTAGGCGGAATTCGAACAGCACCAGCTCCTGCTTATCCGTCCCGCTGCCAAACAGTGTTTTGATGACCTCAAGCGGCGATAAACGAATGACTCCCGTGTTCATACTGATCAGAAATACCAGAACGATCAGTGCAGCCAGTACAGACAGGACGATGATTTTGCGCTTCTTGTCTTTTCGCCCATGCATGGTGTTTGTGATGGTCTCCATTACAGTTCCCTCCTTTCTTTGCGTGCCAAGTAGAGGAAGAAGGGCACCCCGATCAACGCGATGATCGCGCCCACCGGAGTCTCGTAAGGAGGGTTCACCATTCTTGCTGCTAGGTCGGCAATGACGACCAGCAAGCTCCCAAGTACGGCCGAGCAAGGAATGATGAGGCGGTAATCCACACCGACCAGCTTGCGCGTGACGTGCGGAATCATGAGACCGACAAAGCCTACCGCACCGACAACCGAGACGGCAGCCCCTGCCAGCACCAGCACGATCACCGTTCCAGCCAGCTTGACAAGTCCCGTTCGCTGCCCGAGTCCGCGGGCGATCTCATCGCCGAGGCTGAGCATGGTAATGGAGCGTGACAATGCGATAGCTCCCAATATGGCAGCGACGATCCACGGCAGCATAATCTTCAGATGGACCCACTTAATCCCCGCGGTTCCGCCGGCATACCAGAACGCCATGTCCTGTCCGACCTGAAAATACAATGCAATGCCTTCGCTAAGCGCACTTAACAACGCACTAAGCGCAGCACCCGCCAGAACAAGACGTACCGGTGTCAATCCGCCTTTTGCCATGGAACTGACACCATACACGAGTACAGCACCTAATCCTGCTCCAAGGAATGAGAACAGAATCAGATACATATAAGGCAGCCCTGGAAAAAACGAAAAACAGAGAGCAATGGCAAATCCCGCTCCCGCATTTAATCCGAGCAAACCGGAATCAGCGAGCGGATTCCGGGTCATCCCCTGCATGATCGCCCCCGATACCGCAAAGCAGGCGCCAACCATCGCCCCTCCGAGGACCCTCGGCAAGCGAAGTTCCTGTATGATCTGATGCTCCGTCACATCGGGATTAAAGAAGAACACCGCCTCCCATACATTTCGCAGATCAATCTCGGCCGCTCCGAGCGATATCGATAAAGCTATGCCAAGCACCAGCGCTGCCACGCCTCC